>PVLD010029637.1:0-17802 GCA_004027595.1 Dinomys branickii
TTTTTTTTTTTTTTTTTTTTTTTTTTTTTTTTTTTTTTTTTTTTTTTTTTGTCTTTTTGAGACAAGGTCTCGCTATGCAGTTCAGGCTGGCATTGAGCTCATTTTGCAGCCTGTGCTGTCCTCAAACTCACAACAGTCCTCCTGCCTCAGCTTCCCAAGCACTAGGATTACAGGCGTGCACCATCATTCCTGGTTCTTTAGTTTTTGAAATATTGCCCCAGTTCTTATTTTCTTCAAGTACTTTGTTTTCATATATATTAGGCCTCTTAAACTTGTCTTACTTCACACTGATACAATTTTTTTTTATTTTTTCCTTTCTTCTGTGTGCTTTATTTTTAAGTTTCTAAAGCCACATCTTCAAAATCAATGATGTTTTCTTTTACAGTGTCTACCTTTAGTCCTATCCAGTATATTTTGTGTTTCAGATCATAACTTTTATCTCTAGAGGACCAGTTGAGCTCTTTTTTGTATTTCCAATGTTTTCACATTGTCTCTGGCCATACCACCCTGAACACGCTTGATCTCATCACTGTTTTCACATAACATTTTAAATCTTTTCACTAGTTTAACTATATGCGCAATATTTGATTTAATGTTCTTATCTGTCATTTCTATTAGCTGTGTCAGGTGTGGGTCAGTTTCAATTAACTGCTTTTCTCCTCATTATGCCATTTTATCTGTGAAAATTACTTTTTTGAATGTCAGGTATTGTGAATATTATTCTATTTTATGGTTTAATCTGAAAAATGGCCAAGTTAATTGAAAATAGCTTGATGCTTAAATGTTTTTACCATTATTAAGGAGGACCAGAATAAGGTTTACCTGTGGCTAATGTTGAGCCACTATTAAAACCGAGTTCTTTTGGTATCTTATCTAATGCTGTGGATTATGAGTTTTTCACCTTAATTCTAGTGACCACAGATTTTATTTCCAGTCCTTTGTGAACTCTGAGCTTTTCCCTCTAAAGTTTTAGGGATGTTCATTCCCTCATCCCAGTTCATGTCCTCACACGTGTACCGATAGATGCTCAACCTAACTCTCAAGGCTCTCCCTCACAGATCTCTGAACTTCTTTCCCTGTACAGCATGCTCTTCCCTCCTAAAGTGGCTGTGAACTTTGTAAACTCCCCCAAAACTCTTGTGAACTTAAGGAGAGCGCTGGTGTTCTCCAAGCTGAAGCAAAGCTAGTACTTAACTCATTCATTTTACATTTCTTATTGAGAAATTACCATACTTTGTTGTCCAATGGCCTGAAAATCATTGTTTCACATATTTTATTGATATTTTGATTATTTCAGGTGGAATGGTACATCTCTTCCCTAATATTCTATCTGGATTGGAACTATAAATCAGACCCTTCCCATTTTTCTATTTTAAGCTTTACTAAGATTTTTTCTTGACTGAGTGTAAAGGGAAAAAATGCACATCCAGTTAGAGTACTTAATCCCTCTGTAAATAGGCTGTTTAATACTTTTTAAAAACAATGAAGTAATTTTAGATTAATAAAACTGTGTCAAAAATCACAGTTGAATTTAAAATAGGTGAGCAATAATTCTATAACTGGACGTTGAAGGGTAAAATTTACTCAAAGACATCCTTTTCTACATTGATAATCTCCAGATTTCTGCCTATTTCACATTTACTTGCCTAGGTAAACCTCTATTTTAGGAGTTCATCCATCCATCATTGAGCAAACTTTAATCTCTTAACTGTTTTCACCAATAATTTATTGAGTATCTAGAACTGGCCAGTCAGCATCCAAGAAATGATAGACACAAAAATAACTAGCAGATATCTCACTACTTTAAAAAGCTAACACTATAATCTAGTGGCTGGACAAGGGAATACATAATAGTACAATTGCCAGGTTCTATATTCAAGACATGTTCAAAGTAATATTTTTTAAAGACCTTACAAATACTACACATTGAAAAAACTGTAGTTTAGACAGTTCAATAAAGGGTATGTGGAAGAAAAGAAAATAAGAAAAGACATGCTTTCGGAGACAGGTTTTTCCTATGTAGTTCAGACCAGACTTGAACTCACCATGCATCCCAGGGTGTCCAGGAACTCGCAATAATATCCTTCGTTGGTCTCTTGAATGCTGGGATTATAGGCATGTGCCACTGTGCCTGCCTGAAAGGTGAAATTTTAAGAAGGATTGAGGTGTCAAATAAAGGAAGATTTTGAATATTATTCTAAAGAATTTTTCCCTCATTAAGGACTCTGAAAAACTTTTTAAAGAAAAGACATGCTACAATAAATTTGTTCATTCATTTATTTCCCCTGGAGGAAGCAAGAGAGGGACTCGCCTGATCACCAGGAGTCAAACCGTGCTCACTACATGTTTTTGTAAGTACACTGATATCCAAGCACAGCCTCACTTACTGTTTACACGTTGTCTGTGACTGCTTTTCTCCCACAGGTATAGAGCAGAGCAGTTGCAACTGAGCCTATATATTCTGTAAAGCTGCAAGTATTTACTATCAAGACATTTACAGACTAAATGTGCCAAACCTTAATTTAAAATGAATCAAGAAATAATGCTCTAACTGCAATTCTAGTAAGCCAATGTTCATTATCTGACATTTAACAGGACTTCCTAAATATTTAACATCAGTGGACCACAATTTTCCCCATTTCCTTCAGTATTAAATCAAAATTAGGAGACGTTTTGTTAACCACCAACCGATCTCTGTGAATAAAGCAGTATGTGGGCAATGCAGCGTGTGGGTTGGCAGCGCTGCTGTATCCACTCAACGGGGCCTCTCCTAAAGCACACATGGCTTCTGCTTGCACAGAGATGAGGCCGGCCCAAGCATCCTCTCCACCAACATCATGGCTCATGAAATAAGCGTCCCTCCTCCTCCACAGTAAGGTATTGAAAGATGGGTATTGCAAGGTTGTTAGGAGTGTTTCATCCATTAAATATAGATCAGGAATGGATTCCCACACTACACATAGAGGTTTTATCTGAGTGTAGGTAAAACGTCCAGTCCTGCCCGGCCAATGTAGTATTTTTCTTTCCTGTTGTTTCCTGTTGACATATAAAGCTGAAAACTGTTGACAAAGGAGTTTTGCCAGCAGCTGGCCTCGTCTCATTCTGAGTGTAATGTCTGTCACTTTGCCAATGGTTTCATATGATTCCTGGCAATCTGTGGATGTCAAAATATTTTGCGACGAAACAAGGAGTAAATTTGGGTCATTTTCTATTGTAGCAGAATAATTCATCGATGTCATCTGATTGTGTTACTGTGATTTTTGAAAATTGTATGCAATTGTTCCCAGTTTTATTCAATTATTTCATCATCCTTGGGCTGGGGATATAGCTCAGTGGAATAAGCGCTTGCCTAGCAAGCGCAGGGTCCTGAGTTCGATCCCGAGTACCGCCAAAAAAAAAAAAAAAAAGATTTGCTACATCATCATCCTTTATAACAGACAATATCTTAAAGATTAGGATAGTTTCTAGTTGATCAAATAAATTCCACTTTCCAGATATGTGTCAAATAATATATTTTCCTTTTCCTTTTCTGTCTTTTCTTTTCACTTTCTTCAAAAAGTCATGATAGTCTTTTGTTTCCACATGTGTAGGTTTACACTTTCAAATCTCTCAGAAGCACTGTCCAATATTTAAAACTACATCATTCTAAGCACAAGCATTTGGCTTTTAAGATATTTACCCTTCTGTGGACCATTTTTCAGCTGTCAATAATTAGAAAACTGACACAACCTATTAGCTAAAATTACATAATATAGATTTAATATAGATTTATAGATGACATATACAATACTATTTAAAATTAATCAATATAAGATCTCATAAACTGGGGTAGCTGAGATAAAATAATAATCACATTCTTCATAATATACTCACTATCTTTAATACTTTAAAGATGATTTATCTGGGAAAATTACTACTGAGTTAAGCAATCCTCAAATGAAGATACCAGAAGGCTGATAAAACACCCCCCCTCCACCCTCTTCAGTAGCTGAGCTGTTTTGTACCCGTTCATTGCCTAATATAACATCGCACATAGTAAGTGATCAAAGTGAGAAGAGTCACTCATTCACCTGGACTTTTATTTTTTTGCTTTGTTTTTATTTAATTAACTTATTTTTTGCTGAATTGGGCATTGAACCCAGGGCCTTCAGACCGAGTTAAATCCCTGATATTTCTTTAAATTATATCTTCATTTAAAAGAGGGTCGTGCTGAGTTGCATAGGATGGATTCAACTTCTCATCCTTTTGCCTCTGCCTCCCAGAGTGTTAGAATTACAGAAGCACACCACTTTACTTGACTGTGAGTCACTCACCTAGTATCATCTCCTACTACCTTTTTATTAACTTTTAAATTTACCAATCAAGCCTTCAACCATATTATGTTCAAAAATAAGTATGTATGTAATACAAGATTATCTTTACAAAAACAATAGCTAATTATTGGTGAAAGCGGCATTTTAGGGTGGTACCTGCCAGGTCAGAAGTCAAGGACTATTCCTCGAATATAGACAATATTCTAGCTTAGAGAGGTGCACAGAATTATGATACTATAAGTTCTAGTGTAAAACCTTAATATAATGTTTGAAGCCACTTTTGCCTGTGTACCCATCAGCTATATAATTATGAAATGTGTAACTTTGAGAAGATATGATAGTCCGTTAATAATTACACAAGTACAACATTAAATTCAGAACACCCCAATGGACACTTATAGGTATGTTACATTTTTATATTAAGAATCAGAAGCAGTATGGTGGTAATTAAGTAAATATTGTAGTAAATATAATTTATACTTCAAGGTTATCACTCCCCAGGGAACAGATATTTAATTTGTGGCCATGATAATAGCTACCTAATGAACTTCACATCGTTCAGGAGAGCTTAATAAACTTCAAAGAAGACAAAACAAGAATGTATGAGTAAAAGTACATCCTTACCCTTTCATTAGGCAAAATGAGCATGAGTCGTGGCCCAGCACGGCTCCCAAAGTTAGCACTCCCAACTACAAAGCAAATGTATGCAGAGAAATGTACAACAAAAGGCATAGCTTTTAAAGCTCCAGTTGAGTTTCCACAAATGTTGCTTACAAAAGCCACCATTCTCTCTGTTAACAAAAAGTTGTGGATCCGTTCTTCACTAAATCCTCTTTTCTTGCATAATCCACCTTGTGCACTTTAGCTCGAGTATGTTTTATCTGATCTAATCCTGGGCTCATTCACTCTCAGAAGCAACAGGATTATTTCACACTTAAATGAGGTTCAATTTTTATGTGATCCTTAAGAGGACACCTGGCTGATACAGAATTTAAGCTAAAGATTAACCAGGTGCTTAAGGCTCATAATTACTTCAGATATAATAACAGTTTACCATAGAAAGAATTACTAGGGGACTATATCAAAATGCATTTGAAAATATACACATTCAGATCTATGCAAGCCTATTATATACATTTTTGATACATATATGGTTTACGCACCTACATATATAAAAGTGTTCTTTGGATGAACAAAATCTACATTCTATTAGGAATTTTACTCCCCAAAGAAAGTGTTCAGATTTTCATTCATGTCTTTCTTTCATATTCAGCATATCCACAGCTTAAACTGGGTTGAGTAGGGCCAGGCTTTGTAGCTTAGGAAATTAGTCCTTCATTTTTTTTTTCCTTTTAAAGAAGTGGATAAGAAACCTCAATAGAAAATAATCTAAGCCCCCATGAAGCTAGAAAACATGGATTAGTATGAAGTAAATCTATCTTCTTTAGCTTGGCCCTGCAGGACCATGACACTTTTACATTACTTTTGTTAAAATGTGTGTGTGTGTGTGTGTGTGTGTGTGTGTGTGTGTGTGTGTGTACATGTTTGTGAATGTGTATTTTTCTGTCCATATATATATATTTATGTTGAGTATGTATACACTCATATTTCTTGTGGGTCTTAGATACTAGATTATCATCATAATGTGTTGAAGGCCCAAAAACACTTCAGCTTTCTGATTCCAGATTCTGCCAGCTTTTCAACATTAAAAAAATTACAGTCAAACTAACAAATTTATTCTTTTGAATATAAAATCTGCGTAAAAACATATAGAGTTACTGTTTCTTTTCCAGTTGAAGTTGGTAAGAACATTTTTAAAATTAGTGTCATAGATGTTTAGGGAAAGCAGAATAGAATATTGTCACTGACGTGTCTCATAAACTTATCTCCTGATTTTCAAATATAACATCAGAGAAATTGATCCTCATATATCATAAACTATAAAATAATTCCATCAAGTAAAACTAAAACTCCGAAACATAGCCATCCGCAATGTAGTCATCCCTGGACACAGGTAACTTGTACTTTCTTTGGTATAATGGAGGGTTAAATAGATACGAATATTACACATAGAAAAAAACATTAAAGGCGCCCAGAAGTTGATCAGAACCAAAAGGCACACTGCAGTGAACCCCCTTCAAATCAGTCCTCTCACTTGAACACATGGAGCCCATTATTCTTTTTCCTTTTCGAAGCAGCTCTGGAAGTTCTTTTGGATGAGACGTGATAAAAAAATAAATGTGGTTAATGCTGCTGCTGAATGTCAACGAATGGAAAGATGGTCTCGGAAAAGTGCTGCAGCACATCCGCCCCCTTCCTCACTGGTCCTGGTACATGGAGACTTCTGCCTTTTCCCCAAAGTCCAAATGATCTTGAAAGTTAAAATTTTGAATGGATTCAGAGGATCAAGACAGTCATTTGGCACCACTAGAGATGCTTAGGAAAGAAGACTTTCAGGACAGCTTCAGAAAATGTCAATGAAGTTGTGATAAGTGTGTTCAAAGCAAGGAGGGATATCTTAGGAAGGAATAATATCAACGTGTCTTTTATTGTAATAAAATTTTTAAATTTAAACATTCACTCTATGGTGTGACCACACATGACAAAATTATCTTAAGATAAAAATCCAAAGAGAATATGAACAGAACAGTGAGTCTCGAGAAGAATTACTTATTTTGTCTAAACGCAATCCATTAAGCTTAACTGGCCAGAATGACATTAGAATAATCAGTGCCCCGATAGAGAAGGTGTTGTGTGAATTTGCACATAACCGTGTCCCTGTTTGCTGGTGGATGCCATGATAATGCTAGCTAGCTGAACATTTGTTTCTTAATTATTATTTGATCAATAATGCAAACAACTTACAAACATTATTACTTTAATTTGACCTTGCCATTGAGTACTGAAAATATTATTTTTCTCTTTATTCCACAAATGAGAAGACTAAGCCTAAGAGAATCTAAGAGATGCTTGGCTTGTGTTAATTCTAAATCTTCTCACACCTGAACTCAGCAGATCACATGTCATTTCTGAGAATCCTCTTCTGCCTTTCTCCTCTAGTCAGCAGAGATTACTTGATCATTGCACAAGGCCAGCTGAGCTCATAAAATGTTACTTTTGTTGGCACTATGTCTTGTTTTTAAACAAAAACCATCAGAGAAGTACTTGTGTCATTATTTAAATTCCTCATCAATTATTTCATTTACTGCTACTTTATAATGTTGTTTTAGTTTTACTCCTTCTTAACAACATAACAAAATAAAACACAAAATAAAAACTAACAAAACACAAAGTCTATTGCTAGTGTTGATAGGTACGATAAAGAGAACCTAGCTAAATTTGATTGTCAGATAAACAAAACATATTTAACCAAGTGTACTAGTTTTTATTTGCTAAATCGAACAAGCTAACCTTCTATAATTAATATTAGATTTGTTTTGCTATGGCTTCTGCGGCATAGCATCTTGAAACAACACAAATTTATTCTCTTATAATTCTGAAGCTGAAATTCGAACATTTAAGGTATCTCAGATGTCTTGGCTACTTTTCCCTTGGTACTGGGACAAAATACCTGATGCACAATGTTAGCTCACAATTTGTGGAGATTTTAGTCTGGACTCAGCTGACTCCAAGGCAGGGTAGCATGGCAGAGTAGCAAGATTCATGGGTGGAAGACAGCAAACATTGTAAGAGCCAAAAAGTGGGGAAAGCATGGCTCTTTCCCTCCTTCCTATGGTAAGCAGGCTACCCCCACTAATTATATTTAAGAAAGACTTAAACCAAAGGAAGCTGCAATTTTGAGGACAGGAACTACCTGAGAAGTGTGTAATCCACAGAAGAGAGTAAAAAGTGGGAGAAAGAGCAATTATGAGGCTGTACCTCTAGATCACACTATGAAGCCATATCTTCCCCCAAACTTTTAAATCATGTGAGCCAATATACTTTCCTGTTTGCTTAAGTAAAGTTGTACCTTTTCCCAGTAACTGAAAATTAAAGAAAACATATTAATTTTATGCAAATGAATTTTACAACATTTTGTAATAACTACTGGATACTTTAAGAAAAAAATTATACCCTATAGTTAACATATCTATCGCTATTAATTCAGAGACCCATAGAACTGATTTCTTTCCTAGAACAACTATAGTTCTAACGTTTAAAATATAAACAAAAGAAAATATAAAATCAAGTTTCTATTAGATGAGAGCTCAGAGTGTACTGTAATCATATTTGCTCTTTTCTCCTTGGCTTCTGTGGCTGTTAGAGGAGAGTTTAAAATTAATTGGCTTTGTGATCCATCTGCGAGTCTGTGGGGGCCCACTTCTAGGTATAGCTGAGTTCTGTAGGCACGGCACTGGGGTCTGTTGCTGGCTCCTCACCCTCCCGCTTTGACGTTCTTCCTCTGCTCTGCATCCCAATAGCTATGAACTAAGCAGCCTTTCTCTGTCATGACTTCCACCATGATGCCTGTGCCTTGATGACTCAAAGATTGACTAAAACCAGGAGCAAATGCAACTTCCCTTCCTTTAAGTTGTGTATGCTGAATACTACATCTCGAATTCAATTTGTTCCCTTACAATGATTCTATACACCACTCCTCTGAGATTGTTTAACTGAACTAAAGAAGACTGTGGGAGGGAAAGAACACACTTTCAGATTATTCTTTGGCTGTAAACTACCTTTACCCTCCTGGAATTCTGAATTTTCTAGTTTATTATACTTCATTTATCACTAAAAAAACCTTTCTGACATCCTAGAGAAATCTGAATTACAAAGATAAAGCCTTGACAGTCAATGTCCATTGGCTCATCCATTAACAAGGTGGGAAACACTTCAGGACTTACATGTCATTGATAAAAACTACTCTAGACATCATTAGATTTATATCCCATAAACAAAACACTTAAAAGAAGGTTTGATAGCTAACTGGGATGTGCAGGTATTGAACATTTCTTCTAATTGAATAGATACTGATTCTGATTTGCTTATTGGCCTTGATACACTGAATGCTAAATGTTTCCATACTTGAATGGAAACAAGGAACTCCACAGAGCATGGCTTCAATGAGGCTGTATTCTTACTGACACGACTGTGTCAATAGTTATCTGAATATAATGAATGTATATAATTAGAATTCCTTACATCCATGTAAACACAAAGAGGGAAAACACTGGGATATTAAATTCCTGTGATATGCAAAGATACATACTCAACATATACAACACATATATATATGAAAACATATACTTTAAAATTTTTACATACTATAACTGCATATATAGACACATTTATATGTATATTTAAAGTATTTTAAATGCATATTAATTGCACAAAGGAAGATTGGTTCCACAGAAAAGTAGCATATCTCTTATCCTGTACACTAGATATATAGTGTAAATAAAATTTACAACGACACTACAATGTGCATATACTAGCATTAACAATATGTAATGTAGAAAGGGAAAATTACCCATGTTGTTAGCTTACACAGATTATCACACCCAAGAGAGAATTAGGAATCTACATACTAAGAGTTTAATAAGCATATGTGAGAAGGAAAAACTTTTACTTTTAACTACAATTTAGAGCTAGAAAAGTTTTAATTTATTTCTTATTTACAACATCAGTATCTCTTGTCTTGCACACTAGTAATTCATGTTAGTCAGGAAACCAGATATAATAAAATATTATGCACCCGTTTACTTTATAGCACTTTAGACCTACAAAAGATTCCAAATCATAATACAAATCTGGCACCAAAAAATGATCTTGAACCGTTTAAAATTTGCATATTTTTTGCTCCTTCCTCCCTTTTAAAATTTATAGTATATCTACAGTGTCAGACTATTCTGATGTTGAATATTAAGGCTTTCTTTTTTCCTCAAATAATATCAGTTCTGTAAGAAACAAGACATTTATGGTAACCACCAGGTTTATGTGGACATCTCTCTAATAGTGTTGATTTCCTAAACTTGACCCATAAGTACATCCTTTATGGAGATCATGGAATCATTATTCCTGAGGCCTATAATTTTCATAACTATTGCCTCTACCTTCTATATTTGAATATAATTTTTGCTACATCAAAATATTTGCTGTACTTTTTCTCTGCCTTACAGAATTGTCAATAATCTACTTCTAATTTTCTTACAGTTCACAATCATTATGCATAAATTTTTAGGAGACAAGTTCTTTTTATTTAGTGTACAGTCATTTTAAAACAATTTAATTTGATGTTGGCCTTTCTGGATTAATGTTCTCTAGTATGAAGCACACTTTTCGATATGTAGTTTCAAATCTATGTGTTCAAGTAAAGTACATTGAGTTGCAATTCTTAATATTGCTTTGTTCCATTGGTTTTGTTTAATTCTTCAAGGACTCCAGTATTCTTACATGGGATTTGTTTTGCTATTGTTTTTGGTGTTGTATGTGCGTTTTGTTCTGTTAAAACTAAATTCTAATTTATCTCTTATGTACAACAGCAAGATCTCTTACCTGTACACTAGTAATTTGCGTTTGTCTGGACACTGGATATAATACAATATTCTACACTCGTTTATTTTATATCACTTTAGACGTAAAATAGTTTCCAAATCATAATACAAATCTGTCACCATGCTTTTTTTTCCCAACCTTCATGATTTCTCTGTTTCTTTCTAAATTTTAATCTTTCCTTTCCTTTTGATTTTAAAAATTATTCTCCTTTATATCTTTTAATTTTCCTGAAGCATGAACTTACTATTTTCTTATTGTACTTCTATCAACTTAGCTATCGTTTCTAAAATGATTTTCCTTAACTTTTGAATAGATTTCTCTGTTAATCATGATTGTGTAGATATCATTGCCTCAATGTATTTTATTATTTTGACACAGTATATATTTTTTAAACTTTTTACTCTATTGGTGCACATTTTAGATATACATAATGATAACGTTCATCATAGGGAGTTTGTAGCTATACATGATATATCTTGCTATATTTTCCCATTCTCCTCCCTTTAGCCCCTCTTCCCCTCTTTACAAAAGCTTTGTTTCCATTTTGTTCTTCAATTCTATTTTTTCTTGTTCCTTCTTTTCTTTCTCCCTCACTCCTCCTGGGTTTCCCTTCCCATTTGAAAATGTTCTTCCCATTTTTCAATATCCATTATATGCTTTGATCCTTATTTACACTTTCGATTCCTCACACCAGAGAAACCATGTGATATTTCAACATGTGTGTCCAATTTATTTCACTTAATACTATGGTTTCAAGGTATACCAATTTAGCTAGAAATGTCTCAAGGTTATTTTTATTTATGGCAGAGTAATACTCCATTGTATGAAAAAGCCACATCCTTATCCATTCATCAGTTGATGGGAATTTGAGTTGTCTCCAAGATCTGCCTGTTACAAACTGTGCTGCTATAAACATAGGTGTGCATATATCGCTGTGGTATACTGCTTTTAATTCTTTCAGCAAGATAGCAAGAAAGGGAATAGCTGAGTCAAATGGAACATCTAGCTTTAGTGTTTTGAGGATTTTCACACTGATTTATGCAATGGCTGCACCAGTCTACATCCCACCAACCATGGAGAAAAGTTCCTTTTCCCCACAGCCCTACCAGCATTTGTTATTGGTTGATTTCTTGATAGTAGCCATTTTTCCTTGGGGGAGATGGAATCTCAGTACTGTTTTAGTTTGCATCACTCAAATGACAGATGATGTTAAACATTTTTTTCATACATTTATTTGCCATTTGTAGTTCTACTGAAAAGTGTCTATTCATTTAAGATCCCCATTTTTGGATTGGTTCTTCAAACTTGGGGGTATGATTTATTTAAGTACTTTATATAGTCTAGGCATAGGTCCTTTCTTTGAGGTATAGCTAGCAAAATTTTTTTTTCCAGTCTGTGGGTTGTCTCTTTACTCTATTGGTGGTTTCTCTTGCTGTGCAGAAGCTCTATAATAAGATATATGCCCAGGTGTTGACTCTTTGTGATAGTTCCTGTGCAACTTGAGTTTTCTTCATACACTCTTTGTCTACACCAATGTCTTTAAGAATTGTATTTTATCTTCCAGCAGATTCAGTGTCTTTATTTTAATATTTAAATCTTTGATCCATTTTAATTTTAGTTTAGTGCATGATGAAATAAATGGGTCTAGTTTTAATCTTCAGCATGTGGAAATTCGTTTGGAACCAGAAGAGAACTAGAATAGCAAAAGCAATTCTGCACAACAAAGCAAGGCAGAAGGCATCACAATCCCTGACTTGAAAGTACAGTACATAGCTATTGTGATTAAAACATCATGATACTGACAAAAAGACCTGAACATCTTCAAACATACTCACCCACCTTATCACTGACAAAGAAGCCAAAGAAAAATAGAAGAAAGCCTGGAAGAGAGATAGCCTCTTTAATATATAGTGCTATATTGTATATTTATTAAAGTCTGTGAAAATAGAATGTTTACATTGTCTTTACAAATGTAATCCCACTTGTTTTCATTTGTTATTGCAACTTTGTATGGCATTTTAATTTGCTATGTTACTGTTAACTACTTTTATGAAATTTTTTAAAATGATGGTGCCCGTAGCATTGAAAATGCAAGTATCAAAGAGTTTTCAATTGATGAAAAGTAGAAATGCCTTTTGAAGCATGCCTTCCAAATAACAGTTAATTACAATTCAGCATATTGGTATACTAATTTATTTAACATCAAGTATTTAATATTACATGATGAGCATTAATAATTGACTACAACTGTACTGTTGTATATAAGGCTGTGGTTGCCATACTGTGCAATGATGTTAGGCCAAGTAACTAATTAATTCTTCAGAATGTATTCCTAGTATTTCCATATTGCTAATAGGAAGATTAAAACTTTATAAACATTGACAAAATATGAGAGTGTTCATTTCCTCACTCTCATTAATCATTTATCAATTTCATAATTCAACAATTTTTCATTGTTCAAAAATACTTTTATGGGCCTGGGGATATAGCTCAGTGGCACAGCATCGGCCTGGCAAGCACAAGGTCCTAAGTTCGATTCCCAGTATCCTCCCAAAAATTTGCAAAAATACATTTATGTACTGAAAATATAGCTAAAGTTATTCATATTTATTGATTTGGAATTCTTCTGTTTTGAATTATCTATTTGAAACATATTAGTTTATATATTAGAACATAGGCCACCACCTCCCCTCAGTGTGGCTCAGTCTTTTCCTAATAAAGCTACTCGTAAAACACAGGACCTAGGCAAAGACCCATGATTCTTCCTGGCTTCTCACTATCATCATTTGCTGGTAATCACTTCTCAAGCCATCTAGACTCTATCTCTAAAAACAAAACTGTAAGATCTACTCTCTACTTGATCAGGCTGAGCTTCCGTTCCCTTCCACCCCTTCCCCACAGGACAGCTGCAAGGATTTTAGTTTTAATGTCTAGTTCTTTGTAATCCTTTTTACTTAGAGTTGCAGCAGATTGCTGCCATCATTTTCTTTTCTAGAAATTCGAAAGTCTTGGGTTGTACTCTTCCTTCGATTTAAGAGTTTACTTAAAAGAAAGCAACAAAGAGTGACTTTGTTGTTATTATTACTAAATGAGAATTTTAATGTATTGTGGTGTACTAATGTTTGCAATTTTATTTTTAGTTACTTGCAGTTTATTAACATGCAGCTAATTTTAACTGGTGTTTGGGGCCTTTTTTATATTTTAAGGCAAAATACTTATATATTTAAAGATTCTATCTAATGCTTTTCAGGTCTTCTGTGTTCTTACTAACATTGTGTGCCCTTGATCTATCTAGAACTGAAAGAGATGTGCTGAAGTTTCCTATTTTTAATGTGTGTCTATTTTTCTTTTCATCTCCTACAGATTCTTCTATATGAAAGTTGCTACTGGTATTTGGTGGAAAGATATTAATATCTCCACTGTGAATCATAGTCTTTAGCATTATAGTGTCCTACTTTACATTGTTTAATTTTTCTTGGCCTGAATTCCACCTTGTTTTAGAACAAGATCATGGCCCCTGCTTTCTTCTTCCTTGCCTTTGCTTGCTGTATTTTTGTTCTTGCTTTTATCCGTATCCTTTTTATTTCAGTTTATTTTAGGTATGTCTTTTGCATACAGCAAAAGGTTAAATATTGCTTGCTCAGCTCATCTGAAAATTATTTTCTTTTACTATGTTACTTTGCCCACTAACATGTATTATACAATTTGTACTTTATTCAGTTCCCTAATAAGTCTTTTGTAAGCATTTTA
Source organism: Dinomys branickii (assembly GCA_004027595.1). Taxonomy (NCBI): domain Eukaryota; kingdom Metazoa; phylum Chordata; class Mammalia; order Rodentia; family Dinomyidae; genus Dinomys; species Dinomys branickii. Next base: position 14,559 of record PVLD010029637.1, read on the forward strand.
TGTCTGTATACATGCATCTCTCATTATTTTTAGCTGCTTGCATTGTAATTTCACTCTTGTATTTCTTGTTACTGCAGAAGGGTTAGGCTCTTCCTAATGGCTCTCTTTATACTAACGCTTTTCCATAGGCTTTTGAACAAAAACTTTGCCCTGAAACATTTTTCTTTTATCAGTATTAATGTCAGCAAATAACCACTTTTCCTGCCTCGATAGTCATATAATTTTGGCACGAATGCATGCAGATTAACCCTTCTTAAGCGCTAAGATTTTCAAGTATCTGTTCTTAGTGTCTTTTCATTCCTAATACCAGTACATCAATAAGCAAGTACATTTTAATTTGTTTACTTGGCCTTTTCTTGCCCTATTATTGTGTCTGTGGGTCTGGGGGTGTGGGGATCCCCAAAGTCACCTTTACTGTGCTTGTCTCTCTCTGACTGCGAAAGATGAAAAGGGTTCAAAGAACAATGCAAAGCAACTTTATCACAGGTATTTCAAGAAGTGGTACAAAGACACCCTGGGGAAGTGGGAGTTCCCAGAGCTGGGTCACCCGAGTCTGGGGCTTCTGTCCTGTTTTATGGGGTAGGGCCCCCTCCCTTGTACAGGTACTGCTTGCTTGGTTATTGCACTTGTTTCCAGGGGGCTAGGATTGGTGAACTAGTAGGGAATTTTGCTTAAAGAGTAGTAACCTACTTAAAGGGGAGCTTAGGCGAGTCACTGCCCACTACACAAAATCAGGTAGGCACCAAAACACAGGCTGTCAGCTCAGTGTACCTCAGCATGTGAGCTCAGCTGCTTGCTGTGATGCAGATTCTATTTTCTTTCTACTTGTTAAAAGGGCCCAGTTCCCTAATCCAGCTCTGCCTAAGAGTCCCTTCTGCCCCTGCACTATTTTTAAAATTAGTTGTATTATTTTTACCAATATTGGAGCCTCTGATATGAATATAGCAGTTGTCATCTTGATCTCCATCATTTCATAATTGCATGCTCACATTCTTAAGCTTCTCTTTAAATCATGTTTCTCTGAAACTCTGAGATAGATTCCTTGCAAAAGGTTTATGGAAATTATATTCCTACTAGTATTGCAGGTTTGTAACTCTTTATAGCCTCGATGTGAACACATCCTTTAATCAATCTTGGCTCACATATTCTCCCTTTAAATACATCAGCACTGTTACACTGATTTTCAGTTAAGAGGATTATGGTTGAGAAAGTTAGTGCTGCTCTCATTTCTGTTATTTGATGTGTGTGTATGTGTATATGTGTGTGCGTGAGTGATTTATGTACGTGGAGGAAGTGGAGATGGAGTTTGTGGTTCCGAGTTTCCAAAGGTGAGTGTTCCTAGTCCCTGTTTTGGCGTTGATTGCTCTGGTTCCATGTATGAGAAGAGCATGAACTTTCACTAGTGTCAGTTTTCAGGTTTCTTCATGCTGAGCTATATTTTTAAATAATTTTTGCCCCATTGCTTCAATGTCATCTCGAAGAACACTTATTAAATTCATGTTTCATTACCTTGGAAAAGTTTTCTCCATCAGCATTCTAAATTGTTTCTTTTTTTTCCAAAAGTTTGACTGGTTTGGTTCTGTTTCTCAGTTCTAAGTCCTAGTTCCTTTACGGCAGTTCTCTCAGTGCTCATTCACTGTTACGTCTCTCTTACTTTGCTTTTATTTCAGAACATTTTTCTCTTCTTTTGCATTTTTGCTTTTGGAATGTGTTACTACATAAAATGTGGATATGGGCGCAAGGAAAATGACAGGCTACGTGAACCAGATTCCGTCTTTATACACCAGACTCTTAGAAAACCAGAGAAAGCAAACGACAATAAAACAAGAATTTGTCTAAAATAATAGTTACTGCTGCTTGTGCTGTGGTCTCTTGTGGAAAATTCTGATGAAGTTCTGTTCCATCCATATGCTTGTATATACCCAAACTTTCTACTGCAGAGTGCCTGAGAAGCAACGGTCATTGTCACTCTCCAGAAAACACTTACCTGCCTTTTACTAGGGCATAAGGTAGTACTCACTGTATTTTAAAAGGCTTTCTACCCAATATATATTGAAGTAAGGATCTATTTCAGAGTTATTTTAACCAATCAGAAAATTACCTTAACATGTTATTTGCTTTCTCAGAACTGTTAGGCTTCTTTTGATTCCAATTAAATTAGTTACAAATTTCTATCCTGAAGTGAGAAGGATCTTTCTGTGTCCACACTCTTTAGAAGCTGGTATGAAGTCCTGGGTCTATTGGTTACAAAAGTTCTACTTGGTATAATTATTTGTGTATTATTTTCCTTTATGTTACATGTTCTTACTTTTTGAGTGCCATTCAATAATAAGCAATTCATTTTGATAAAAAACTTAAACCTTGTGTATTTTCTCAGATATACAACTTTTTTAGGTTGAAACTCACTTTGTTGGCTTCACCTAAGTGGAGATTGAATTTATCAACAGGAGAAAGCAGGTGAAAACCAGAGGAGATGTTGGTAATTGTATGAGGCACTGATTACTATCTAATGAAAGATGTTTGTGCTTTTTAATATTGCCTGAATGCTGTCCCTCCCTAGCTTGAAGAAGTGATGGTGCTGTTGTGTCCTGTCATAATAGGGCCATAGTGCATCTCAGGGTTCTGAGCAGGACGTTTCAGCTTACAATCAAAGGGTACGCACTTTCATTTCCAGTAAAACTGTCTTAATCCTTGTTATATGATTAATTTTATAATTATATAAATGCTTCAGACCACTAAAATAAAATAAACCTGAGTCCAAAATAATTGGAATCTGCTCAAAAGTAAAGAGCAAATGGGATGAGGGGAAGGAGAAAAGGAAGAGAGGGATCATTATGTACGTATGTAAGTACATGCAGGATGGCTAACGTGGTTCCACTATTATGTACGTACGTAAGTACACGCAGGATGGCTAACGTGGTTCCACTATTATGTACGTACGTAAGTACACGCAGGATGGCTAGCGTGGTTCCACTATTATGTACGTACGTAAGTACACGCAGGATGGCTAGCGTGGTTCCACTATTATGTACGTACGTAAGTACACGCAGGAGGGCTAACGTGGTTCCACTATTATGTACGTACGTAAGTACACGCAGGAGGGCTAACGTGGTTCCACTATTATGTACGTACGTAAGTACACGCAGGATGGCTAACGTGGTTCCACTATTATGTACGTACGTAAGTACACGCAGGATGGCTAACGTGGTTCCACTATTATGTACGTACGTAAGTACACGCAGGA
>PVLD010029638.1:0-17802 GCA_004027595.1 Dinomys branickii
AACATGAGAAACTCATGCACCTCAGACATTGAGAAATGCTGACCAAAGTTTGTACAATTAAGATTGAACGTTGACTCTCAGTTTTCAATGGCTAGGAACAGGAGCCAAGCAGCAGATCAGAGGGAAAGCTCTGAACTCCTGTGCACAGATATGATAGTTGTGGCCTGTTAGCACGAGGGGAAGTGGTATCCCAGGCATGGAGCCTGGTAGGTCCTGCGGGGTCTCCTGAGGCCAAGGCCAGGATCCCGGGGAAATTCCTCTTCCCTGCCTGGCAGGCACTGAAGAGCTACCCTCCCTCTGAGCTCCTCTGTGTTGCCATGCTGACACCTTGGGCCGACATGGCAGATACAGCCATGTTTGATCCTCGCTGACCTCGAGCAGTGATGTAGCATTTCTGTGGGTGGAAAATAAGTGAACATAAGTTCACCGCTCTAAACACACGGACACAAAACCTGTGGTTACCTCTGTCCTGCATCTCCATCCACTCACCTGGGAGAACCCTCCGCACATCCTCGGGGGAGCACATAGAACACACACAGACCTACGTGTTTTGTGATCCCTGTGCACACAGATGTGTCAATCCACAAGCACATTTCTGCGTGTCACAAAGCCATTCCACAGACGTGCACACACATACGAACATCGCCCCACCCCGACTGCAACACCACTTCCCTCCTGCCCAGGGCTCATGCAGCTCACTCCTCTCTGCTCAGGAGTGGAGCCCAGTCCAACCCAGGGAAGTGCCTCGGGCACTGCGCATGTTCCTCACCGGAGGCACCTTCCTGAGCAGGTGACCCTACTCCAACAGAGGCAGGGCAACAGTCTCTGTGGGGAGCTGGCTTCTCTTTCCTAAATTCTCCCCTGTATAAAAACCAACCTTCCCTTCCCAGAGGGAGATCACAGTGCAGGGTGCTCGTGGGGAGGAGCTGCCCTCCCAGGGTGGGATTTCAGGTGAGGAGGAAACATGGTGAACACAGGGGGTGAGCTGGAACCAGCTGTGGGGACAGCGCTGGCCTCAGTGTATCTGAGGACAGTTGCCTCAGGCTCTGGCCTAGCTACTTCAGGTCAGTTCTGTTTGGATCTGGAATATTCTTCATGGTTGACCTGTTTGACAAAGACCTTGGCCAGCACAGCAGGAGGTTCCAGGGGCCAGCAGGACCCACGAGGACAGGCTCAGCCTAAACGTGCTTGGAGTTGGTTATTTACTTCCAGGCAGTGGCTTAGCTGCTTATATCTACACGCAGGTGTCCACACACCTTTGCTGAACACAGTTCATCCTGGATTGAGCCACAGCAAAAGTTACAGCCAGGAAATACTGGCTTTATATGTGTATATTTTATTCCTACATCGGGTACCTCTATTTGTGAGTTTGCGGTATTTCAGTACATTAATGAAAAGACTTTAATAGTTTTTTATATGATTAGAGAATCACAAATATATATTTTAAGAAACCCATATACCCACTTGATATATTAGTCTATAAACATCTTTTCAATTTTGCAAAATGTCAAATTAGCAATGTATCCCCATTCCCATTCAGTGTGTGACTAATCTCGTGGTGCCCTGAGGAAGCACATGTTCATCTTCACCCATCTTCACACCAAAGCCCAGGCCCTGCCGTCCTATGGGTCCCTATGGGTACTCACCTTAAAGCAGATGCCAGATGGGTCCTCTTTCCCAGAGACAGCAGAAGGGGCATTGCTGTCCATGGAGAGCTGGCCCCTCTGCTCACAACGATGTTCCTCAGGACAAAATGCCATCTAGGACACCCAAATGGGGACCATACAGTGGGTTCTGTTGAAGTGGGTGGAGGGCTGACTCTCACCTGGAGAATTCTAGGGGACTGAGAAACTCAGATTGCCATGTACATGCTGAGAGGCAAGATGGCCACCACCTGGAAGGAATCTCTGTGCCATATGATCTGAGGCCCTCTGAGGCCAGGCACGTGGGCCAAGATGCTGAAGGTCGCATGTCCTAAGCCAGCCACACTGGCCACCCTAGCTGGGTCTAAAGAGTCCCCTGTAGTTGGGTGTCATGACAATAACTATGATCATCCACCACACGTGAGCCAAGTCCTGGTCCATATTGGGAGGAGGGCTCCAAGCTTAAGTCTGCTTACAGGACTTCTGGTCAACAAACTAGGTGACAGACTGAAGTTTCCAAGTCATGCTCAAGGTATATAATTTCTTTTGCCAGGAAAATGTATGAGAGATGGATCAATTTAGGGTCAGGGGAGAGGGGTCCCTTATTGAAGAGAAGGGTCAAACCCAAGCATAGGGTGCAAAGCTGAAGGGAGCCCATGGGCTGGTTGGGTTGAGTGTTCATGGGCGGGTCAGAGGGTCACCTTGAAATTCAGGTTCACCCTACTTCTCTCTTGGGTTGGGACCTGAGTTGTTTACCTCATAACTCTCTGGCTGTCTGTTGCTGGCCTAGCCCCAGCTCCGTGACCATGTGCGTGTCCTGTAGTTGTTCCTTACCAAGTCAGTGTGGAGTTTAACACTGGGAACCCTGAGCCTGCTCTTCTCCCTTGTCCGGTTGGCCCCTTCCTACAATGATGTCTGACCAGACAGCCTTTCCAGGGCCATTACAGTCCCTTGGCATGGAGTCACTTGCCAGCTGTTGTAGCTCAGAGCACCCACTGCTGCATTCCACTGGTGTGTTCCTCCTTCCAGCCCTCTGTAGTCGCCCTGTGCCTCTGTACATTCAGTCTGCCTTTCTCACAAGCCAGGAGCCAGGAGGCGGGGAGAAAGTGCAGACTGCTCCTTCCTTTTCTGCATTGAGATCTGTCTCTTGCCTTTCTCTGTAGGCTCCAATTTCACCATGGCATCCTTTCTGGGTTCCACCACCCGCCTCCTTTTCTTCCCCAAGTTGTCATTTCCCAGCACCTGGGTTTGGAATCCTGGAGAGGCTAACTTGTCACTGCAGTGTCTTCCTGGAAGTGCTCCTTTTTTACAATTTGGGTGCTGATTCCAAGGGATTGCTCCCTTTATGGAATTTAATAAAGTTGGATATTTATTCTCAAAAAGTTAGTCCTTTATATTTTCTGTTTGGTATTCTTCAACAGAAACTCTCTTTTAAAAATATTAACAAGGAACACTTGCTGGCAGTGGGTGAACCACCCAGTGAGGCCAGGTCATTCCTTGGCGGACACACACAGGCACATCCAGTGAGACCAGGCCCATAGGACCAGTGAGACCAAGTGTACACCCAGGTGCAGGTGAGACCAGCAGAGGGGCAGAGCAGCAGTGGGGAGCCAGCAGCTGGCAAGTTAGGTTAACCGGCACTGAGCTTAGGCACACAGGCAGGTGGTATACAAGGAGGCGGGTCTTCCAATCTATAGCAAAGGGCTGTGGAGAACTCCACCAACAGAAGACCAGGCCCAGTCCCCACACCCAGGAACCAAGGTCAGCTCCACACCCAGGAACCAAGGTCAGCTCCACACCCAGCACAAATCCCACGGCAGACTTGGCTGGAGCACACAGCACATTTCTGGGATCTGACACGGACACTACTGCAGAACTGTGAGCACTAGAGCAATTTTACTTTTTATTCTTCTTTGTTTGCCTGATTGGTTATCCTTGTTCTTTCTGGTTGAGGCTTTTCTTGTTTACGTTCATATTTTATGGTTATTTTTGCTTTATTTTGGACTCTTATTTTTTTCCCCTCTCTTCTTTCTTTCTTTTTTTGCTGTTTCATTTTCTTACGTTTCTTTATGTTTCTTCTCTTGATTTTTCTTTCTCTCTTTCCTCAACTGCCTCTTCAGTTTATGACACTCATGTTCATTATGGGAAAACACTGTCTTTTCTCTTTGTAATTCACTTCAGTACTCCTTCACTTTCTGATTCTTTTTCTCCTGTGCCCTCCAGTCTTGCTTCTCCTGTATTTGACCTCATTCATCAATTTATCTTATCTCCTAACTCACTTTACATACCATTACACACACACACCAGGGTGAAGCCACTCCACTAAGTGGGAAATCACTGCATACAAGTACCTGGTGTATGTTAGATTTTGTTATATAACTGTAGAATTTGCTCCTTTGGCTAAAGGTAGCTGGCTAATAGTTACCATAGTTTGTCAGCAGCTAAGCTGTACTTGAAGCTATTGGTTTTTTTTTTAAAGAGAAAAGAACAAAAACAAAATAATACAAAAAACACAGAACAACACAAAAACTATAAGAAACAATACAGAATTTCAAAATAAGATGATAGGAAATCAACAGCTGTTGTTGTGTTACTGACTGTTATCATCAAATTAGTCGCTCAGATTACCAGATACATGTACGCAAGAGTGATCAAACAAACATTAACTGTTCCTTTCGATAAACCAATAGTCATTAGTAGTACAATTATCTTAGCTACCTTGTGTGTGTTTATATATATTGCTTATTTGATTTTTCATGTCTATTTTTAAATGTCATATAGTTGGGTGCTGCTGTCTGTGGTGCATAAATATTTATGATTGTTCTCTTCTGCTTGAAGTTTCCTCTAACAAGTATGTAGTGACCTTCTTTATCACTTTTGATCATTCTTGGTTTGAAGTTGATGTTGTCTGCAAAAGGAATAGCTACTCCTGCTTTTTTCTGGGTTCCTGTTATGTGGAAGATTGTTTTCCATCCTTTGATTTTCAGTCCATGAATTTCTTTTTCCATTAAATCTGTTTTCTGTGTCCAGCATATTGTTGGATCTTGTTTCTTGATCCACTCTGCCAGTCTGTTTCTTTTGATTGGTGAATTGAGGCCATTTACATTAATGGTTATAACTGACATGTATTGGCTTATCTTGGTCGTGGTATTTTCCTATTGTTGGTTTCCTGCTTTTCCCCTCTATTTAAGTACTTGCTCTGCCTGGTGGTTTCTTTCTGTTGCTGTTCTTGGAAATTTAGTCATTTTTATCTCGGCCTAGAATATCTTTTAGTACTCTGTGTAGCGTTGATTTGGTGCTTACAAATCTCTTCAGCTGTTATTTGTCATGAAAGTATATTATTTCTCCATTAATTTTGAAAGATAGTTTTGCAAGGTACATCAATCTGGGCTGGAAGTTGTTTTCTTTCAGGATGTGAAAAACTTCACTCCAAGCTCTTCTTGACTTGCGGGTCTGTGTTTTTAGAAGTCTGTCATCATTCTCATGGGCTTTCCTTTATAGGTGATCCGTTTCTTTTCTCTAGCAGCTTTTAATATTTTGTTCTTGTGCTGTACTTCTAGAATTTTGATTACTATATGTACTGGTGAGAAATGTTTAGAGTTCTAAATATAGTTCATTTATCTGTATGTCAACTTTTTATTCAAGCTTGGGAAGTTTTCTGCCATTTTTTTTGTGAAGAGTTCTTTTATGTCCTTTTGTGCTGTCTCCAGATTTCTCATTGACCCTAATCAATCTTACATTATCCTTATTTGCATCATCCTGTAGCTGTTGGATTGGCTTTTCATGGTCTCTTACTAATTTGAAGGTATCTTTCTTTTCATTACCATTGTCTATAATTCTGTCTTCAGGATCTGAAATCCTGTCCTCCTTTCATTCAACCTGTTGCATCTCCTTTCAATGAAGGTTTTAATCTCTTGGATTTTTATTTGGATCTGTTTCATGGATTTCATTTCTTTTCTATGCTGGTCATTATTTGTTTCCATCATTTTTCTAAGCTGTTCTATACTTTTATCTGTGTCTTCTCTAATACCTTTGATTTTAAGCATCATTTCTTTCCCTACCTGAGAGATTATTTTCTCCATAGACTTTGGCACTTGTTTTTTTTTATTTCCACTGCTACCATTTCAGTAAGTTCCAGCATTTGATTTCCAATTTCATCTATCTCCTTGAGTTCTTGGCTTGTCCTGGGTGGGCTGGGCCTGGGGTTGCATTTTGTTTCTGCATCTTGTCATTTTCTATTTTATCTTTTATATTTTGTTTTCTATGTTGATACTTGCCAGTTTCTTATGATATATAGCTTTATTGCTAATATTTAGATTTCCTTAGGGGATGTATGTTCTTCAGTGATGTCTTCTAGATGTAGGTGAATTCTTATAGCTGTTTCAAGGCCATAGCTTCCTAATTTGTAAAGGATGCAAGATTACTCTTTGGCTCAGTTTCTAATCCTTTGATCCTGGACTGTGGTGAGGATTATCACCTCATACAGTCACAGTACTATCATAAAGGGGAGAAAAACTGTTTATAGCGTGTATGACACCCTGGCTAAAGTAGCAGTTAGTAACAACAATGGTTTCAAGTGCAAAGAATCTCTCAGGTACAAAAATGATGGTATTAGAAACAGACAAATGAAAGATACTAGACACAGATTAAAAAATAGAAGAACTTAAGGAAATGATGGAAGCTATAAATGTCCAGCATAGGAGAAATGGAATCCATGAAACAGATCCAAGTAGAAATTCAAGAGATTAAAACCTCTATTGAAAGCACATGCAACAGATTGAACAAAGGTGAGGATACAGTATCAGCTCTTGAAGATAGAATTTCAGCTAGTGACCATGAAAAGAAAGATATCTTACAATTAGCAAGAGACCATGAAAAAGCAACCCAACAGCTGCAAAATGAAGTAAAAAAGAAAAACATAAAATTGATTGGGGTCAATGGGAAAGATGGAGACAGTGCAAATGCCATAAAAAAAAAACTCCACAGAAATAATGGCAAAATTCTTCCCAAGCATGGATAAAGAATTTGACATACAAATATATGAAGCATATAGAATTCCAAATAGCCATCACCAAAATAAATCTACACCACGACATATAATAATCAAGATTCCACAAATTCAGAACAAGAACAAAATATTAAAAGAAGTTAGAGAAAAAGAAACAAATTGGCTGTAAAGGAAAGCTCATCAGAATCACAGCAGACTTCTTAACACAAACCCTCAAATTAAGGAGAGCTTGGAATGAAATATTTAAATCCCCAAATCAAAATAAACTCCAACCCAGATTGGTGTACCTTGCAAAGCTCTCTGCCTTGGCTACTTTTCTCTTGCTGAGACAAAATATCTGACACCCAAAGTTAAAGGAGTGTTTAGCTACTGTGTTTAAACTGTGTTTAGCTCACAGTTTATGGAGGTTCCATCCATAAGCAGCTGATTCCAAGGCTGGGTGGAGTGGCAGAGCAGAAACAGTTCATAGTGGTAGAAGAACATTTTGCTGCAGAAGGAGAGCCTCTGTTTCATCCCTTATATTGTATGCAAGTGTCTTGGTTACTTTTTCCTCGTTGCTGAGACAAAATACCCAACACCCAAAATGAAGAAAGCAAAGGTTTATTTAGCTTACAGTTTGTGGAGGTTTCAGTCCATACTTGGCTGCTTAGAGGCAGAGTAGCACATGGCAGAGGGCAAACTGTTCATGGCAGCAGAGCACAGCAAAAGCAACCAGCAAAAGGGAGCTGCAAGAAGCCTCTTCTCTTCCTTTACACTGTAAACAGCCTACTCCCACCCAGGGGGGCGTGTAGCTCTCACACAGTCTCCATGCCCTCCTCTTCCACAGGCTCAGGATGTATACAAAGTAAGCACCCTGGCTTCCTGCTGAATCACTCAGCCAAACCTCTAGACTCCCCAAGTTAACACAATGTATCAACCATAATAGCAAGCTCCACTCCCAAGCCCAGTACTAGAGAGTGAAACAGTCACAAACTCTAGGTTCAGTTGCCTCTGGAAGGCATCGCCCCCATAATGACCACATGAAGCCTAATGCCATTAATGTTGAAACTCTGTAATGAAACTGAAATGGAAGCAATATTTCCAAAATCATTCCTGGAAGTATTAGTCTGATACATAAACCAGAGAAGGATCCAACCAGAAAAGAAAACTACAGACCAATTTCCCTAATGAACATAGATGCAAAAATCCTTAATAAAATAGTGGCAAGCAGAAGGCAGCAAATCATCAAGATTATGCAACATGACCAAGTGGGCTTTATCCCAGGAATTCAGGGATGGTTCAATATACACAAATCAATAAATGTAATATACCATATCAACAGAGAGAAAGACAAAAATCATATGTTCCTCTCAACAGATGCAAAACAGCATTTGACAAAGGCCAACCCATATATGATGTAAGTCCTATAGAAAATTGGAATGGACGGTCTTTACCTCAATCTGATAAAAGCCGTCTATGACAAAGCCACAGCCAGCATCATACTAAATAGTCAAAAACTGAAAGCTTTCACTCTAAAGTCATGAGCAAGGCAAGGATGTCCACTATGACTACTTCTGCTCAATACAGTTCTGGACACATTAGCCAGAGCAATTAGACAAGAGAGAAAAATAAGAAGAATAAGCATAGGAAACGAAGAAGTTAAACTATCATTATTTTCAGATGACATGATACTCTACATAGAAGACTCCATAAACTCCACCAAAAGACTTGCAGATTTGATAGCCAAATTCAGTAGTGTATCTGGATACAAAATCAATACTCAAAACTCAGTAACATTCTTGTACACAAACAACAAACTCAGAGAGACAAATTATGGAAACCACACCCTCCACAGTAGCAACCAAAAGAGTGAAGTATTAGGAATCAGTCTAACAAAGGAAGTAAAAGATCTGTACACTGAAAATGACAGTCTCTGAAAGAGGAAAATGAAGAGGATGTCAGAAATGGAAAGATACACCCTGCTCATGGATAGGAAAAACCAGCATAGTAAAAATGCCCATACTCCCCAAATTCTTACACAAATTTAAAGTAATCCCAATAAAATATCACTAGCATACCTCACAAAACTAGAGAAAACATTCCTTAAATTCATTTGGAACCAGAAGAGACCTACAATAGCAAAACAATTCTTGGCAACAAAGCCAAGGCAAGGCAGGGGCCATTACAATTCCTGACTTGAAATTATACTATGATGGTACTGTGATAAAATAGCGTGGTCTGGCAAAAAACAGACCTGAGCATCAATAAAACAGATTAGAAGATTCAGAAACAACTAAAAACACACTCAGCCACCTTGTGTTTGACAAAGGAACCAAACATGTTCACGGGAAGTGATATAGCCTCTTTAATAAATGGCTCTGGAAGAACTGGCTTTCCACATTCCAGAGACTAAAACTAGACCCGTGTCTATCACCATGCATTAATCTGAAGACAAAGTAATCAAAGATTATTGTTGCTTGGCTATTATTGGCTGTTGCTTTGTCATAGATGGCCTTTATCAGGTAATCAGACAAAATATTAAATCTGCAGAAAAAGCGAATAGGCAGAACTCTCGAAGACATAGGTGTAAGCAGAGATTTCATGAAGAAAATCCTGATTACACAGGAATAATACAAAGAATCAATTAATTACTGGGATCTCATCCTATTAAAAAGTTTTGCACAGTAAGAGAAATCAATAGCAAAGTGAAAAGGCAACTCACAGAGTAGGAAAGTATTTTAATCAATGGTTTCTCAGGTAAGGACTTCTATATAGAACATATAAAAAGTGTAAAATCTCAGATCCTTCCAAATTGAAAGACCCAGCCGAAAATGGGCATCTGAGATGAATACACATTTCTCAGATGAAGAAATACAAAGGGCAAATAAATATATGAAAAAAATGTTCAAAATCAGTGGTTTCTAGAGAGATGCAAGTTAACACTGAAATTCCATCTCACTCCAGATAGAATGGCTATCATCAAGAAATCTACCAGTAACAAATGCTGGCTGGGCTGTGGGGAAAAGGAAGCCTTCTCCACTGTTGATGGGAGTGTAGACTGGTGGAACCACTGTGGAATTCAGTGTGGAGATTCCTCACAAAGCTAGGATTAGAAGTCCACTTGACCCAGCTACTCCCCTTCCGAGTATCTTCCCAGTAGAATTAAAAACATCATACCACTGTAATATATGTGCATCCATGTTTATAGCAGCACCATTTGTTATGGCTAAACCATGGAAGCGACCCAAATGTCCATCAGCCGAGCAATGGATAAAAATGATGTGAGGTTTTTTATAATAGAGTACTACTTGGCCATAAAGAGGGATAAATCTGAGGCACTTCTTTGTAAATGGATGCAATTTGAGACCATACTCTTAAGTGAAATAAATTGGACTCATGTGTATAAACATTGCATTGTCTCCCTAGTGTGAGAAACTAAAAGAGTAAATAAGAACCAGAATGTACAATAGATATTGTGAAATGAGAAGAAATTGTTCAAGACGAAAGGAGCTACGGAGGGAGAAAGAGGAAAGGGGAGAAAAACAATTTTTAAAAAAGGATGAAATAGAAATAAAGGTTTGTAAATAAGGAGGGGAAGATGAGTTGAAGGGAAGAGAGGGAACTGGGAAAAACAGAGAAATCAAACTGTATCATGTACCGGTACAAATTCCCTATGATGAATATGATCATTATGTATATCTAAAGCATACTGATAAACAATTATATATAATAAATAAATAAATACAAACATAAAACAAAATGTCCATGTTATTTGGCAAGGTTGAAATATATAAAATAACATTTAAAATATCTTATAGGCTCTATAGACCAATTATAAATAAATTTCTTCTTTAAAATTAAAAAAAATTAACAACACATTGTGTTTAAACTTGACCTGCCACTCAAATGTTCCTGTTCCTTTAAAGTTCAACCAAGTTGTGAAGTAACCATTTGGACACTAGAGGGAGACGTTGAGATCTTCTTGGCATTTTGGGACTGCAGGTGTTTGAAGGAATGCGCCTGGGAAAACTTCTAATGAAAGACTAGCAAAAATGTACATTCTCGAAGCAAAACATAATGTTCAGTGTTCACTAGTTTATAAAAGGATGGGTCCACTTAGTAGAAGTGTGTTCTCATTTTATCTGAGCCACCAAAATGTGGAAACTGAGCTGTAGTTTCTTACCCAAGGCCAAATTCCAGGGAGAATTCTGAGTCACCCAGAGTTTCACAGTGCCTTCGAGAGGGAGCAGGGCTGTGCAGCATAATCACAGACAGTCCCTCGGTGACCGTGCGTGAGACGGGCCACGCAATCCCCCAAGGGCGGGACGAGCAGGAGCTGTGATGTGGTGGATTGGTCTGGACTAGGCTAGGGTCAACTTGCTTTCCTGTCCCCTGACCTCAGGGTTCATGTCAGTAAATACAACACATTTCAAGTTTGGTACCATGAACTCTTCCCTGGCACATGGCATGTGGGAAAATTCGGATCCGTGTCTCCAGTGCGCTTACACCAAACTCCAGATAGCTGGATTGATTCCAGAACAAGAAGTGGATCCTCTTTCTCTTGCCATACCCTCCCAGCCTGGGTTTCTAACATAGTGAGCACAGGAACAATTATGTTATCAGAAGCATCACCCATGCAACAGAAGGCAGGGCCACCTTGGACACACAGAGAGGCGCAAGGGCCCACTGGGTGGGGTCCCCAACAGTCCTGAAGAAGCTACCCCGAAGGCATGTCAGTCTGGCCCTCAAGGAAGCGAAGAGGGAGACTCCAGACCCTAGGCTGAGGCTGTGGGCCAAGGTTTACCCTTGGGAGGTGAACGCACAGGAGTGCAGCTAAGAAGCCCTGGGCACGAGTCTAAGGGAGCAGCACCGGCAGGGGCCAAGGACACACCAGTGGCACCTGCAGATGGACCGGCAGAGCCTGTCAGAGACAGGGCCGGGGGCGGCGGGGGGAGGACGGAGTTATGGGGGGAGGGCGAAGGGGGTCTGACAAAAACCCAGTGGCCGGGCTGGGAAAGCCCCCCTGTCACTACAGGAGGCAGAGCCCAGGAAAACGCTGGTGCCAGTGCTGTCTGTGGCATCTCCTCCTGGAGACGGTGTCAGGTCCACGTGGGTTTATCTCACATCTAAGTCAGGTGCACTTTTCACACCCCCGAGAGGGTCCCAAAATCCGAGAAGAAGTCAGCATCTCCCTCTAGGGTCCAAGCTGCTACTTTACAACTCGGTTCACCATTTAAAAGACAAGTACATTGAATAATATATTTTTTTAATCTGGGGAGAAAAATATCAGGGTGTCACGTGGTCATAAGGCAGGGACCGGGAAATATTTTATGCAGAGAGCAGAGGGTACAAGTTTTAGGACCTGCAGAAAACTGTATTGTTTGTTGCATATTTTCCTTTGTTTTTATTTTGCTTTCTATTCTTTCAACCACCCTTCAGAAATATAAAGACCATTGCTCGTACACTGACCGTAAAGAGACTACAATTTGCTGACTGCTATGAAACATGCCACCCACCACCAGAAGATACTTGTATATTTTTATTTTTATATCTGTTTATACTTGACATTTAATTTATTAACCGTGCATATTAGATATGCATCCCCATACACTGTAATCTGCTGCAAGGTAAATACTTATAATACCGAGGACCATACATTCTTGGTGTCCAATGTTTACGCTCAGGCTGGAATTCAGAATAATCACGGGACTTGGGCAGGTTCCTAGCACTGAGAAGAAACTCCCTTCGAGCAGGAACTCTTAGCACAGTATCTACAGGACAGAGCGATTGTTGTGTCTGGTCACCATATTTCCATTATACTTCTTTGCAACCTCCTCTCTCAACACTAGAGGGCGCTGACTGTTACTTGCACGCACCTTGCTCCTGTTGACCTGAAACTTTCCTGTCCCTGCGCACACACTCCATTCCCCAGGGTCATCTCCGCCATTGTACTTTTATATGTTGATGGAAGGAGTTGATGCCCCACTTGATCCCCCTTCCTTACAGCTCTTGAGACCCCATCAGCAACCTGGTCCAGGACCTGTCTGTGTGTGTGCAGTCAATTTGGGCACGGCACCTGGCTTTCTGCGTGCTGAATGTGTTGTTTTGGATAAGACACCTGCGTCCCGGGAATTGAGAGGAACAGGTGATGCTGGTCTGAATACGGGCACCACAGTCACAGAAAGAGCCTTGAAATCCTGATTCCAGCTCAGCTGCAAACCACTTGATAGCAGGGTACTTCTGCATCCTCTCTGTAAGCATATGTGAGGCTGTCAGCAATTCCTAATGGGCTTATTGGAGACAATCTGCATGACATCATTATCCAGTGACCAGAGCACAGGATACACTGGCTTACTAGTTTACACAGTTCAGCACTGGTGGTTTGCACTTAGGTATTTTAGTGGTTGATTGACTTTCCATCTTAAACATGTGCCAAGACTCACAAAGCCCAACAATCCGATAGTGTTGTGTTGTGGTTTTGTCATTTTAATTGAACAATGCAATCACTACCTTTGGTCTTAAGTCTTTCTTTCTAAAAGCACTAAGATTTGCTTCCAGATGCACACTTATGGGAAATGAGTTTAAAATGATCACCTCAGGTGCTGGGCTTATAGCTCAGTGGCACAAATGCCAGCCTGGGAAGTGCAAGATCCTGAGTTTGATTCCTGGCACCAAAAAGAAAGTGTAAAATTATCCCATCTGATACTACTCAGCTGTTTTCCCAAGGTGGCTTCCACCAGCAACCGCTGAGTGTAACCGCCTCAGTGCACCTTCACTGGGGCTGTGGAGTCTTCGGTATTTACCTTAGCGGTTCCAGTTCTTCTGTTGAGAACATATGCCCAACTCCCTTGGAACAATTTCAGAAAGACAGGGTAAATTATTCAGGAATATATACATATACTAGTGCTTTGAATAGTATATCAGTAAGCATTAAGGAAATAAATACATTTTTAAATGTTTTACTTGAATGACTTTGATTACAATCAATGCACTATGTTCTGTCCTGATTTACCTGGGGGGGGACCCATTTACCCTTAGTGGCCTTCAGTAACTTGCTCAACGACATTAGGAGATTCTATTCTGGAGTGTTTCTTTATATAGATCATCGATATTTCTGATACTGTTTTCTTTTTGGATTAAGACAATATTTTTAAAAATACAGCTACAGGAATTCACGTGTGTATGGATAAATCATAAGATAATTCTAATTTAATTGTACCCCTCTTCCATTACAAAAATTGGTAGAAGCAGAGTCCTGTTGAAATACTCTCATGCTTATAATTAAAGATACATACCACAAATTGTATATGAAATGTTTAAATAGGATAAGGAAGAAAGAAAACATTCAAACTACAGCAAAAGGGATTATCAGATATTATTACTGGTTATACTCTCCAGGCACCCTTAATGCAAACAAATGTTTTTAATATTTGGTGACTCACAGCTCGCACATATAAAAGTGCATCACTCAGCACCATGAGTCAGTAGAAATATGCAAATGCGAATCACAAACGCCCATTGCGCCACGTGCTGGGGTGACTGCTGCCAAAGGGGAGAAGACGGGACTGGCGAGGACAAGCAGGGTCTGAGCCCGGTCAGATTGCTGCTTGCAGCATTGTGTCTTTCTGTGTGCAGTCATTTTCACTGTGGTTTAAATTTAGATTTTCTTGCTGAATAATGAAAATGATCTTTTACTTCACTTTTCCATTTCTAAATGAATTTTAAAATCAGCTTATCAGTTTACAAAGAACTTTCTCTCCCTCCCTTTCTCTTTCGCTCTCCCTCTTAAATACACACACACACACACACACACACACACACACACCTACAGGGATTTTGATGACAATTGTGTCTAGTCTGTTTCCAGAAACTGATGCCATATACACACGTTTTAACCCTCCATCAGTTTAGTCTTGTAAAAGTGAGGGTGAGTCAAATGTGTCTTGTTGGCTCATTCCTCGGTGTGCAATGTACTAAGAATTAAGACACAAGGGTTAATATACAAGGGTGAGAACTGCTCCCATCACAATAAGTGGATTTGCCCCCATGAGACCACAGACCGCAGAGTGGGCGGGTGCCTCGGAAGACAGCACTGAAGCCCCTGTGCCAGAACACAGCATGAAGAAACAGTTCTGAGACTCCCCCGGAGTCAGACTGCAACAGGAGCAGAGGTCTCTGATCAAGGACACAAAAGCACCCACTCCTCTTAGCTGCCTCTGTCCACGCAGCTCGGCTGGGGGACAATCTTTCCGAGTCTTACCTCACTTCTTCTGTATTCCCCATACATAAAAAGCGCCCAGAAAATGCAACACCATAAAAGCAAAGAGCCCAACTCAAAATCAGGCAACTGTGAATTGACATGTTTCCTAAAGATACAGATTTCCAGTAGGTACGTAACGGACGCTGCCCATCTGATTTTATCCACAAATTCACTCTTTGTGGTCCTCCTCATCTCAGGTAGGGGCAGTGTGGTCCTCTCTGCTGCTCAGATGCAGCTGGGCTACTGTGTTTCTACCTCTCAGGAGGCAGAGCCACCCTGTAAGGACCTGGCAGCACCACTCAGCTGAAACATGACAGTCTCTTCCCAGTGCCACTGTTGCACGATTGAGCCACTCCAAAATCTTGGTGACAGGACTGCAGTGGCAGCTACAGGACACATGCTTCCACCTTCAACCTCACCCCACCATCACAGGCAACTGAGCCAGTTGCCTCATGATCCTATGAGCCAACCACTACCACTCTGACCCCAACACCATGTGGTCCTTTGACACACCCACCATCACTGTCAAGTCACGCCACTCTGAGCCACCCACAATCACTCAATACCACATGACCCTATGAGCCACCCATGAACCATCAACCAAACCCGCCCATGGGCTCACTTCACCTTTGCACCCTACACTTGGGGTTGACCCTTCGCTTCCAACAAGGGGCCCCTCTCTCCTGACCCTAAATTGCTCCGTCTCTCATTCATCTTCCTGGAGAGGGAAGGTCTAGACCTTGACTATGACTTGGAAACTTAGATCTCCAATCTACGTTGTTGACCAGAGGTCCTATAGAGCAGACTTAAGCTTGGAGCCCTCCAACAACATGGACCAGACTTGGCTCCCATATGGTGTGTGGTCAAGGTAAATTTCGTGACAGCCAACCATGGGGGACTCTGCAGACCAGCTAGTGTGGCAAATGTGGCTGGGTTGGGACATGAGGCCTTCAGCATCTGGGCCCATGTGCCTGGCCTCGGAGGGCCTCAGATCATATGGCACAGAGATTCCTTCCAGGTGGTGGCCATCTTGCCTCTCAGCATGTACATGGCAATCTGAGTTTCTCAGTCCCCTAGAATTCTCCAGGTGAGAGTCAGCCCTCCACCCACTTCAACAGAACCCACTGTATGGTCCCCATTTGGGTGTCCTAGATGGCATTTTGTCCTGAGGAACATCGTTGTGAGCAGAGGGGCCAGCTCTCCATGGACAGCAATGCCCCTTCTGCTGTCTCTGGGAAAGAGGACCCATCTGGCATCTGCTTTAAGGTGAGTACCCATAGGGACCCATAGGACGGCAGGGCCTGGGCTTTGGTGTGAAGATGGGTGAAGATGAACATGTGCTTCCTCAGGGCACCACGAGATTAGTCACACACTGAATGGGAATGGGGATACATTGCTAATTTGACATTTTGCAAAATTGAAAAGATGTTTATAGACTAATATATCAAGTGGGTATATGGGTTTCTTAAAATATATATTTGTGATTCTCTAATCATATAAAAAACTATTAAAGTCTTTTCATTAATGTACTGAAATACCGCAAACTCACAAATAGAGGTACCCGATGTAGGAATAAAATATACACATATAAAGCCAGTATTTCCTGGCTGTAACTTTTGCTGTGGCTCAATCCAGGATGAACTGTGTTCAGCAAAGGTGTGTGGACACCTGCGTGTAGATATAAGCAGCTAAGCCACTGCCTGGAAGTAAATAACCAACTCCAAGCACGTTTAGGCTGAGCCTGTCCTCGTGGGTCCTGCTGGCCCCTGGAACCTCCTGCTGTGCTGGCCAAGGTCTTTGTCAAACAGGTCAACCATGAAGAATATTCCAGATCCAAACAGAACTGACCTGAAGTAGCTAGGCCAGAGCCTGAGGCAACTGTCCTCAGATACACTGAGGCCAGCGCTGTCCCCACAGCTGGTTCCAGCTCACCCCCTGTGTTCACCATGTTTCCTCCTCACCTGAAATCCCACCCTGGGAGGGCAGCTCCTCCCCACGAGCACCCTGCACTGTGATCTCCCTCTGGGAAGGGAAGGTTGGTTTTTATACAGGGGAGAATTTAGGAAAGAGAAGCCAGCTCCCCACAGAGACTGTTGCCCTGCCTCTGTTGGAGTAGGGTCACCTGCTCAGGAAGGTGCCTCCGGTGAGGAACATGCGCAGTGCCCGAGGCACTTCCCTGGGTTGGACTGGGCTCCACTCCTGAGCAGAGAGGAGTGAGCTGCATGAGCCCTGGGCAGGAGGGAAGTGGTGTTGCAGTCGGGGTGGGGCGATGTTCGTATGTGTGTGCACGTCTGTGGAATGGCTTTGTGACACGCAGAAATGTGCTTGTGGATTGACACATCTGTGTGCACAGGGATCACAAAACACGTAGGTCTGTGTGTGTTCTATGTGCTCCCCCGAGGATGTGCGGAGGGTTCTCCCAGGTGAGTGGATGGAGATGCAGGACAGAGGTAACCACAGGTTTTGTGTCCGTGTGTTTAGAGCGGTGAACTTATGTTCACTTATTTTCCACCCACAGAAATGCTACATCACTGCTCGAGGTCAGCGAGGATCAAACATGGCTGTATCTGCCATGTCGGCCCAAGGTGTCAGCATGGCAACACAGAGGAGCTCAGAGGGAGGGTAGCTCTTCAGTGCCTGCCAGGCAGGGAAGAGGAATTTCCCCGGGATCCTGGCCTTGGCCTCAGGAGACCCCGCAGGACCTACCAGGCTCCATGCCTGGGATACCACTTCCCCTCGTGCTAACAGGCCACAACTATCATATCTGTGCACAGGAGTTCAGAGCTTTCCCTCTGATCTGCTGCTTGGCTCCTGTTCCTAGCCATTGAAAACTGAGAGTCAACGTTCAATCTTAATTGTACAAACTTTGGTCAGCATTTCTCAATGTCTGAGGTGCATGAGTTTCTCATGTT
>PVLD010029639.1:0-17792 GCA_004027595.1 Dinomys branickii
GCTCCCCCGCCCTCCCGGGGCTCCCTGCAGGTATAGGGATGGATCTCCTCCCCCACTCGGTGATCTGGTCGCGAGCGCAGATATCTCACCAGTTTTCGGAGTCCCTGCAGGCAGGGAGGTTCCAAGGTGCCAGTTTTTTGTGCTATGCTCGCGATCCACCGCTCGCAGCCACTTGTTTCCTCGCGCTCTCCAGGTCTGGGGGAGGGAGCGGGATGCTCCGCTCCTATGCTGCTCGCGCCACCCTGGCCACGGACCGCCGGCTGCCGAGGGTCTCGGCTGCGCAGCCTGCCCGATGCGCGCAAAATGTGAGACTGCCGGGCGTTGCCGCTGCTAAAAAGCAGATCTCTGTCTGGAGTCGCCGGAGAGCTGCGCCGGCTCGGGAGGCGGGAGGGACCGAGCTGGCTGTGCTCCCAGGGCGCTCGGACCCAGCCAAGCCCCCTCCCCGCGCGGAGCGTCTCGGGCTCCCAGCGTCTGGGGCTTTCCCGCGTCTCGCCACGGCAGTTTGGGCCGCCCTACCGCATCTCCCCCGGCAGCTCAGAGAAACACGTTTGATCTTCCCAGCCGAGGTCCCGGCATTCACGCTCGCCAAGTCTGTCTCGAGCTGGTGGTGTTTATCAAGGAGGATCGCTCCTTTGCTGTTCACCTGGTCGCCATCTTCCCCGAAGTCCTGATTGTCTGTTTTTGTTTGTTAGGGTGATCATCCTTTGTAGGTTTTTTTTGTTTCATTTTATTCTTAGTTTTGTTTTTTAATTCTTATATCCACTCCTATCTTCTTCACGAGTTTCCTGAAGCTTGGGTAATCTTCCTGTCTTTCAACCTTGCTTCTAATCTCTTTATTCTTTAATTTCTCTATTATTTACTCTTTTCCCATTAAAACCTTCTCCCCTTGGGGTAAAATCACTCTGTTGAGCAGATATTTTCTGTACACAATTTTCTGACTTATTGATTTTTGTCATATAAACATAAATCTTGTACCTATGTTTAAACATGGAAAATCATTAGTTATCACAGTTGTCAAACTGTCAGTCTGTGTTTGATACTATTGTTCTATTGTTCTTACTGATTGTATTACTTTAGTCAAGGTGACATAGTTGTTGTGATTAATCAATCTTCATCTTATGCCAGTAATAAAATTGTCTGGGTAACATAAGCAATACTACAGTCCAGTACCAAAGAACTGGTTGCTGAATCAAACAGAGTGCCTCCTTCATAAATAGCACTGGAAAAACCGCTTTCCACATGGCAAAGACTGAACCTAGACCCATATCTTTTACTATGCACTAAACTAAAATAAAATAATCAAAGATTGAAATATTAAAACAGAAACACTCTCTTGGAAGATATAATATGTAAAATTACTGAAAGCAAAGTATAGACAAAGACTTTAATGAACAAAACCTTAATCATACAGGAAATACTACAAAAAAATCAATAACTGGGGTCACATCATATCAAAAAGCTCTTGCACAGAAAAAAAAAAAATCATCAACAGAGTGAAGAGAAACCCCAAAGAATGGGGAAAATTTTACCATATATCCCTCAGACAAATGATTAGTATCTAGAATATATAAATAACTCAAAGAAATCTGATTCCCCAACAATGGAGATGAGGGTAAACTGTTTCGTTAATTGAATGAGCCATTATTTGTATAACTGAGTAACAAAAATGAAGGTATCATTATGTAATACAGCATCCATTGTTAATTCCCCAATATCTTTTCTATAATGGTGTGTTTTCTTTACTGTTTTTTGCATTATTCTTGTTTATAACTGAGTAACAAATGCGAATATAACATTATGTAATACAGCACCCGTTGTTAATTCCCTACTATCTTCTCTATAATTGTGTGGTTCTTTTATTGTTTTTGCAATATTCTGATTTATAAATGAGTAACATATGTGAGGATTATATTATGTAATACAGCATCCATTGTCAATTCCCCACTATTTTTTCTATAATTTTGTATCTCCTCATTGGTTTTGTGTTATTCAGGTTTATATTCTTTTATCTTTAAAATAAAGTAAAATATAAAAAATGTGATTCCCTCAATTCAAACACCTAACCCAAACTGAGTAGACACTTTTTAAATGAAGAAGTACAAACAGCAAATAAATATAAAATGTTCAACATCACTGCTTGGACCCTTTTCCATTGTTAGTAGGAATATAAACTGCTACAACTGCTATGGAAATTAGTATGGAGATTTTTCCAAAAATTAAAACTAGAAGTCCCATCTGACCCAATCATTCCTCTTCCAGCTATCTTCCCAAAAGAGTTAAAAGAATAACAGTGATGTGTGCATATCCATGTTTATGGCAGCACAGTTCATTAGTACTCCCAAAGTAATTCCTAGAAACTGGCATTACCTTAATTCCAAACCAGAGAAGGAGCCAACTAAAAAGGGCAATAGAGCAATCTCTTTAATGAACATAGGTGCAAAAATCCTCAACACAGTACTGGCAAAAAGACTGCAACAAATCATCAAAGGTCATCCTAATGTCTGAGAATATCCCATATCAGGAATACAAAGATGGTCCAACATAAACACGTCAATTAAAGGAATACATGACATAAACAGGAGCAAGGACAAAAGCCACATCATCATCTCAATAGATAAAAAAAATTTTGACAAAATCCAACATCCATTCATGATACAAACCCTGAAGCAAATAGGTATATAAAGACTTTATCCACATCAGACAAAAGCCATTTATAACAAGCCTACTGCCAATATCATATTAAATGGGGAAAATTCAGCTCTTTCCCTTTAAAATCAGGAATAAGACAAACATGTCTACTATCATTGCTGTTCAACGTAATACACATAATGTTAGCCAAAACAACCAAGCACGGAAGAAAAATGGTATGTATAAGAAAGGAATTCAGATTATTATTTGCAGCAAATATGATCCTCTACAAAGAGGACCCAAAATCCCACCAAAAGGCTAGAATTAATAACCCAGTTCAGCAATGTAGCAAAATACAAAATCAGCACACAAATCAATAGCATCCCCCTATACCAATAATAAAGTCACTGAGAAAGAAATTAGGAAGATATTAATAATAGGATTTTAAAAATTAAGTTCTTGGGATTAACATAAACAAGTGAAAGATCACTATAATGAAAACTATAGTACTCTGAAAAATGAGATCCAGAAAAATGGAAAAATATCTTCTGGATATGCAGAAGCAATATAATCAAAATGCACATACTTCTAAAACTGATACACAGTTTTAATGCAATTTCCATCAAAATGCCAATAGTATTCCTCACAGAACTAGAGAAAAGCAACACTAAAATTCATATGGTAGCAAGAACAAAGCTAAAGGCACTTCCATGCAAGTATCAAGTTACATTATAAAGCTATAGTGACAAAAACAGACATATGGATCAGTGAAACAGAGTAAAGGATGCAGAAACAATCCCACACATACCCAACTAACTGATTTTTGACAACAGGGCCAAAAATATAAAATGGAGGAAATATAGACTGTACTAAATGGTGCTGGTCAAACTCGCTATCCACATGCAGAAGGGATGTTGAGAGACTATAGGCCCATATCTCTCAACATGTACTAAAGTAAAATAAAAATGAATCACAAATCTAAATGTTAGAACATAATCTACAGGAAGACATATTAGGTGAAACTCTTTTAGTTCATACATGTTGGCAAGGACTTTCTGAACAGAACTCCAATGACACAAAAAATAGTATTGCATTTACAAATAAGATTATATCAAATTCAAAAACTTCACAGAAAAAGAAACAACCAACACAGTAAAAAGATAGCATAATGGGAAAACATTTCTGCTAGCTATTTCACAAAGAGAAATAATATCTAGAATATAAAGAGAACTTAAAAAGTTACATACACCTAAATGAAAGAAATGGGCAAGTGAAATGAAGAGACACTTTGCAGAAGGAGAGACAGCCAATAAAACATGAAAAAATGTTCAACATTGCTGGCTCTTAAGAAATACAAATTAAAAGAACACTGAGACTCCATCTTACTGCAGAAAGAATAACTACAATAAAGAAATTCAATAATAAAAAATGCTAGTGAGGATGCAGGGCAAAGGAACTTGTTATGACTTGTGTCTAGATTCTGTCCTCCCCCAAGGCTCATGTGGTCATAGGTAGGGCTTTTCAGAGGTGGCTGGATCTAGAGCACGTGATGCTAAGATTGTGTAACACTATGACTAAGGATGTGTGATTACTAAATTCATCCACTGCTTGACTTGGCACAGCTCTGAGTGTGGTAAATAGGAAGGTCCACTCTATCCACCCTAGCAGCCTGTAGTCTGGATAGAATATCAGGGACAAAAAGAGGGCTGTTATGATTGCTTGCTGCTTGCTGCTTGCTGCTTTTGCTATCTTCTGCTGCCATTAACTATTTATCCTCTAGGAGGCCCCTCTGCCATGCCGCCTTGTCTTGAAACCAGCCAACTATGGAATAAAGGCTCTATAAGCTGTGTGCTACAGTAAACCATACCTCCTTTAACATTGGATATCATGTGACTACTAGTAACCCCATAGGCCTCCATGGAGAAACGCACCAGTCGAGCAGAGAGGGGGGCACAGCAGACTGCAATGACTGGTGAATTGCTTGGGTTTAAAACACCCCACAGGAGAGAACAATTAGCCAGAAGTCATCTCGGGGAGGGACAGAGTTCCAAATGCAGAACAAAGCTTACCCACACACTGGCTGATGCCTTTTACTGGCTCCAACATGAGTTCAAGCCTACAGGAGGCACATGGACTGCTGCAGGCTGAACAACTCTCGTTCCAGCCTCACAGCCAGAAATGAACCTGAACTTCAGGGGAAATTAAGATGTGGGCTCACTGTGCTTGTCCACTACCCCACTGTGGAGCTACTTCTGGCTTGCTGTGATTGAACAAGGTGGGCAGGGACTCTATCTTCCCACATTGTCTACCAGTGACACAAGAGACACAATTTGAAATGAGCATTTTACTCTCTCTCTTTTCTTGATTTTTTCTTTGGGTGGTTCATTATTTGATCTTGTTTTTATATGAATCTGTTCATGGTTTCTAGTTTTGTGGTTATTGTTCTATTCCGCTCTTGTTTTTTATTTCTTCCTTTTCTCTTTCTCTCCTAACTTCTGCACCAGTTTCCCAAAGTTTGCGTGATCCTCCTTTGTGCTCCAGCCTTGATGCTAGTCTCTTCCTCTTCTTCTATTTATCTATTTTCCCCGATCTCTTTTATATTTTCTCTAGAGAAGGTAAAATTGCCATATAGAGAGCTTATTTACTGCATATAATTTTCTGATTTATTTTAGATCTGTTATACGACCAAAAATCTAATTCATACGGTTAAAGATGGCAAACTAATGGTTACCTCAGTTTGTTGTTTTCTAGGCTGTATTTGCTGCTATGATTATTGCTGATTGTACCACTTTATCCAAAGTGAAATAATACTTGTAACCAGCTGTTCTTCCCGGCATAGCAAGGCTGAGATTGCCTAAGGGTCATAGAAAAATACTGTGGGCCAGTTTCGAAGAATCAGGGGCTGGACCAAGGAGACAGCAACTTCTCATCCCCAGTAAGTTGAAGAGAGAGGATCTTGCAACAGACTCAAAACCAAAAGCCAGTTACAACTGGAAGACACCTCTGAGAAGTGGTCATTTCCTAAGGGTTCTAAATGCTAGCAATAGAGCAGCCTACTACAGGCAATTTACAACCATCGACCCATGATTTAAACTAAAAGAATTATAGAAAATGAGAAGACACTTGAACAAGATACAACCTCAGACTTCCAGCTCATGAAAGGCAAACTCGGTGGTCAATGAGGTGGAACAATCCAAAAGACACCCACCTGGACTCTGAAGTCATAACAACAGAAGGATAATTACTGAGATAGTGACCATAATGAAAGACATGTTTACTAACTCTAGAGCAGATACAGATGAAAAACTACAGTTGCTTAGGAAAACAATAGAAACCATGAATGCCCAACATAAGAAAGAAATGGAATCCATGAAACAGATTCAAACAGATATCCAGGAGGTTAAAAATTCCACTGAATATAGATGTATACAGAAGGCTAGCTGGGATAACTGTACTGCTAATATCTAACGGTTTATTGAAAGGAACAGTTAATGCTTTATTTATTGTCTTGGTTACTTTTCTCTCGTTACTGAGACAAAATACCCAACACCCAAAATGAAGGAAAGAAAGGTTTATTTAGCTTATAGTTTGTGGAGGTTTCAGTTCATACTTGGCTGGTTCTGAGGCAGAGTGGCACATGGCAGAGGGCAAACATTCATGGTGGCAGAACACAGCAAACTCAACCAGAGCAAAAGGGAAGAATGGCGGCCTCCCTTACATTGTAAACCGGCTATCCCAACCCAGGGGGCATGTAGCACTCATATAATCTACATGCCCTCCTCTTCCACAGGCTCAGGATGTATACAAAGTAAGCACCCTGACTTCCTCCTGAGTCACTCAGCCAAACCTCTAGAATCTCCAAGTTGACACAACGTATCAACAATAACAATTTATTTATTCATTTATTTATTGACCAATGTTGCATGCTTATATCTGATAAGCTGAATAACTAATTTGAAAACAATGTGCAATAACAACCATTGTTGAATTCCTATCATTTTATTTGGTGAAACTTATCATTTATAATTTTTGTTTTGTTTTTATTTTTATTCTCTTTAATATTTTATCAATCTTGCATTCTTACATCTGATAATCTGAGCAAATTTATTGAAGATAAAAATATGTAATATAACAACCACTATTAATTTCTATCATTTTGTTCCGAAACCATGTATCATTCTTACTGTTTTTGTTTTGTTTTTGTCTCTGTTGTTGGTATGTTGCTACTGTTCTCTTTTATTTTCTTTAAAATAAAATTTTTTTTAAATCCATTGAAAGTATCCACAGCAGAATGAACAGATATGAGGACAGAATTTCAAATATAAAAGACAGGATTTCGGTTAGCAACCCATTCCTTAAAAATAACAAGAGACCACTACAAAGCAATCAAGAGCTGCTAGATGATGCAAAGAAGCATAATATAAAATTGATCAGAATCAATGAAAAGCAGGAGATAGCACAAATGATATTAAAAACCTGTGAACAGACATCATGGTAGAAAACTTCTCTAGCAGGGAAAAAGAATACCTAAGTGAGGCATACAGAACTCCAATTAGCCATGATCAAAACAACCAAGCCAACAAATATATTAGTGAAGATCTCAGAAACTCAACACAGAAACAGAATATTAAAAGCTGTTAGAGAAAGGAAACAAATTATCTATAAAGGAAAGCTCATCAGAATCACACCTGACTTTTCAACACAAACCCAAAGGCCAGGAGAGCTTGAAATAGAGTATTTCAAACCATAAAAGAAAACAACCTCAGACCCAGATTGATGTACCCTGCAAAGCTATCTTTTGAAATTGATGGAGAGATACTTGCACGACAAAGAACACCTGAATAAATTCATGACCATCAAACAAGCACTGCAAAGTGCTGAAGGACAGTCTATAAAAAGATAACAGGGATTACAACTCCATGAATCCAAACAGAATGAATCCACCAGGCAAGGCAAGCAATTAAACAGAGAAGGGGAAAGGGGAAACAACAGGAAAATAACCTGACAAGGATAAGTTAATATACATATCAGTTGTAACCAACCATGTTAATTGTCTTAATTGATCAATCAGAAAGGATCAAGAAACAAGATCAAACAGGATGCTGCATACACATTTAATTCAAAAAGAAATTTATAGATTGAAAATGAAAGGATGGAAAACAATACTGCTTGGAACAAAAACCCAGAAAAGAGCAAGGGTAGCTACTCTACTTATTCTGCTATCTACAGGCCAAGTCATTTCAAACCACAACTGATTAAGAGAGACATGTCACCAAATCCTTGTTATATGGTTATGCATGTAGCACTGTAATAGCGTGACTTTAATTCTTTCAGGAGGATACCTAGAAAGGGAAACACAGTCAAATGGAATTCATAGTTTTAGCTTTTTGAGAAATCACCAAACTGATTTTTATGGCCTGATAATATGCGTCCATAAGTTCAATTCCTTTGCATTTACTTAAGCATTATCTATGAGCTAGTATGTGGTCTATTTTGGTGCATATCCATGAACAATCCAAGAGGAAGCAATAACAATCATAAATATTTATGCAACAAATATCAGCACATTCAACTACATAAAACAAATATTAACAGACATGAAAAATGAAGTCAGCACTATTACAAATGTAATGGGAAACCTCAGTACCCCGCTGTCACAAATAGATCAACTAGACAAACTATCAACAATGAAATATCAGAGGGCTGGGGATACAGCTCAGTGGAATAAGCACCTGCCTAGCAGGCGCGGGGTCCTGAGTTCGAACCCCAGTACCGCCAAAAAAAAAGAAAAAACAATGAAATATCAGAATTGAGCTAAACTTTTGAACAAATGGACTTAGTAGATGTCCACGAGCATTCCACCCCATAATATCAGAATACACATTCTTCTCAGCTGCACGTGGGACATTCTCCAAAATAGACCACATACTAGCTCACAGATAACAACTTAAGTAAATGCAAAGGAATTGAATTTATTCCATACATATTAGCTGACCATAAAAATCAGTAAGGTGATTTCTCAAAAAGCTAGAAGTATAAATTCCATTTGACCCAGTTTTTCCCCTTGTAGGTATCCATCATGCTATTACAGTGATATATATATATCCATGTAAATAGCAGCACAATAGCTAATAGCTAAATGTTGAAAATTGCCTATATGTTCATCAAGAGATGCATGAAGAAAGAAAGTATGGTATTAATTACACAATGGAGTAGTACTCTACCAAAAAGAAAGATAAACTTGAGTTATGTATAGAAAAATGTATGCACTTTGAGATCATAATGCTAAGCGCAATAAATCAGGTATACAAACTTAAATATTACGTGTTTTGTGCAAGGTACTGATTTCAAATCCTGGTACCAAAGGAAATATTGGGTGGTTTTTCCTATATGAGAAACCAAAAATACAAATAAAAAGCAAAATAATACGTAATAGGGAATAAGGAGATAGATCTTTCTCAAATGCATAGAGGGTGAAGAAATAGAAGGAGAGGGAAGGAGGAGAGATGAAGGGATTGAGAAAAGAATTATGATGTGGTATGTACAAGGAATGTAACCATTATGTATTCCACACACATATTGATAATAAAACAACTGAGAAGTAAAATGTCATATTTGGAGGTTCCTTATCATGAAGGGTTTACCTCCTTAAAATAGCTCATCTGCTTTTTATAAAAGGCAACTAGCCTGAAAGAAACAGGAAGAGAACCTTACCTTTATACTGCATGCTGTTTTCTGCTTGCCTTGTCAGAGTGCCTCTCATATATTGTCCACATGCACAGCCAGGTCAGTCAGGTTTTGTCAGATGCTGCAGCTCAGTTGGTTTTTCTTTTCACCACATTCCCAGATTGCAAACAAGGCATCTGTAGGGCACTGAGAGTAAAGGTAACACAATCATCCAAGGGAATCCTTTTTCTAATGTAACCTGTTCTATTCATCATTGAATATCATGATAGTTACTTTCAAGTGTCCACATGACTGGATTAAGAATACTGTGGTTTAGAACTAAAATGACCCTCCAAAGGCTCATGTCTTTTGTAGATGATGGTTCATACAGGTGCTATACTCATGGGTAGATTAATCTATAACTGAATGTGCTGGTGTTAGGTGGGGCCTAGTCAGAGGAGGCAGGTCACCGGGGCTGTGACTTGAAAGGGTGTATTTGTACCTTTGGCTCCTGCCTCTTGCCCTCTCTCCACTTTCTGGTCACCATGACATGAACATAGATTTCATCCATCAGCCCCTTCCACCACATTTTCTCTGCCTTGGAGCCGACCAACTATGGACTGAACCTACTATAAGCCAAGATAAACTTCCCCCTTTTTCAAATTGTGGGTGTTGGGTATTTTATCCCAGTGACAGAAAGAGACTAATAGAAAATTGGTAGTAGGAGTGAGATTATTGCTGACTGTACCAGGTCAAGTGGTTTTCAAGACTTTGGAACCGGTGTGTTTGGGGGATAGAAAAGTTTGGATATGACAGCTAGAGAAGTCCTAAAAGGCAGTAAGCACAGCCTGATGGGTAATTTTGTTCAGAGCTCAGAAAGCCAGAATGCTGATAGGACTGCAGATAGCAAAAGCCAGAAGCAATAGGTTTTAACTGGGAATGGGGAATCCACTGGCATTTGTACTATAGGCCATATGCATTACACTATGTCATAAAATCTGTTTACATATTGCCTAAGATTTTGCAGAAAACTGAGATTAAGGACAGTGGACTAATTAATCTGGCACAGGAAATTTCAAAACAGCCCCAAATTAAAGCTGTCACATAGATACTGCTGGCAGCTTTTAGCCCGATTTACAGTGACGATTGGGGGCAAAATTCAGAGGAGAAAATTTTGAAAAAATTTACATCTTGTCCAGGAAGGAACCATGTATAAAGTTGGAGCCAAAGGAAATGTTGCTGCTGAAGATATGAGCACCATTAAGAAGAAACCAAAGGAGTTTTGATTGTACTTGAAGTAGGGGCCACCTGTAAAGGTGTCACGGCTGCAGCCACAGAGCTCGGTCACCCAAGCAGCAATGACAGGAGCTTAGAGCTCCAAACTCTCCTGAGAGGTGCTGTGTGAAATCTTTCACTCCCTGCACACCTTGGCTGGACAGCTTAACCTCAGATATGACATGGCAAAAACAACCGTCAACTAGAACAAGCACCAGAGCCTCTTGGCTTTCCAACTTGCATTGCCAAGCACTTGAGCAACACATTTTATATTTATAATGTGTTTTTTTTTTTTTGCAAAACTTCAGCCTGTAATTAAAAAGGTGCATTCAGCTGCAAATGAAAGAAATAGGAAAAACAGAAATAGGAACGAGAATGAATTAAATGCCAAATTTTCCATTGGTGACAAGAGGAAGAAAAGCACAAAAATTGTGACTTAGGAAAGACGAAAAAGACACAAATCCATTTTGATCCAGTAGTAGTTCAAACAAAAGCTGGAAAATCAAAAACTTACAGAAGAATATCGGAATTTATTGAAAGAAGGCACACATAAATCAGTAAAAACAACATCAAAGAATTTTACAATGTTATTAATTGTAAGTAAGAAAATAGTTTATTCAAGAACTGATGATATTGGTTCCCCTTACCCAGATTTAAAAGTCATGTAACTGTTTCTGGAGTTGTGAATACATATGAACTACAGATAACATAAAGGAGTGCAGGGTCAGATCATAAATCTAATAGCATGCTTTAAGACTGTGACAATCGGGTCATAAAAGGATAACAACTATTTAAGCTCGTTTACAATTGCAATTAGGTGATCCAGTGCCAAGAGATAGTTAGCAGAGAATTTAAAAGCTTGAAAATAAAACTCTTGAATTGGAAGGTATCACTCCTCAGTATTTTCAATCTGTGAAATTTCCTGGAAAAAGAACAGAAGTTCAGTCACCTCAACAGAACTAATCGCGGGCTGAACTTGATAAGAAAATTAGTGCCCCCAAACAAGCCCTGCTCAGAAAATCAAGAGAAGCAGAATCTATGGCAATTCATTACTTACCATTAAAAATGCCTCTCATCCTTGTCATTTTACTTTTTTATGTAAATATGTGCAACTTACTCTGTAATTAATTAATTGGATGCATATTTATCAATATAAACTTTTTATGTGACATCAAATACTCCTCAAGTATTCCAGTGAGTTTAAAATCATGGATGTATTGAAAATAGCATTGTTGGAGCTATTCCCTTCTCTTTTAAAGGAGGCACTTTGGAAATTTAAAAAATTAATTTGTAACTACTTTTTTTGGTGGGCCACAGAAAGGAAGATTATTGTTACAGTTAGCTGAAACTAGTAATTTACACATAGTGGCTATTCAACAAAAATTTATTGACAGATGAATTTTAATGTGTGTATAAACTTAGTTTTATTTTTCAGAAGTCAACGTTAATGTAAATAAATAATAAGCACAGCTTTATTCCTTTATTGAATATGACCTTGAGCCAGTTACTTAATCTCATTTTGTGCCCTAATTTCCTAGTTGGTGAAAGGGAAATGGTAATAATAGGATCTACTTCATTAGTTTGTAAGAATTGGTGAGGCGGTTTTAAAACTGTCCCAAAGGAATCACTCAGCAAATGTTAGCTATTGATAACGAATGAATCCTGGTCTGTTTTTGGATAGTAGTAAGTATGTTACAAAGAAATTATACTGTCATAGTTGGAAATTAAACATTTAAAAGATGAAAGAAAGAAAGAAAGAAAGAAAGAAAGAAAGAAAGAAAGAAAGAAAGAAAGAAAGGATTTTGTATACATCCAAGAAGAAAGATGCCTTGAGGGCATCTCAGGAACCATCAAGACTTCACTGAGGCACAAGGGAACAAAACTGCAATCCTTTGATTTGAGAAGAGAGTCCCTTTGATCTTTGCTTAAGAAGGGCCCCCTAAGATACTGGTTTTCTACAATTCATTTCACTTTGTTTACCCATTCAGGCATTCCCAGGCTGCTGCAGCCATGGCCCAAGGTGGTCTGGCTACTGCCTGGGCTGGTAACACACTTTCATGATGCTTTGTGATGCTGGATTTACAGGGATACAAAATGAAAGAGTTCTTGAGTTAGGGGCAAGGGGACAACTGTACATTTCAAAAGAACGCCTAGAAAACCAAGCAACGAGCCTCGAAGAGGGCAGTGCCTGAAGCTGTGGGAATAAAATCAAAGATGCAGTGGAGACCCCAGGAAGCTGGCGATGCTAAGAACGTGAGATGTTTGCCATAGAAAGCTATAGGCTGTGAAAGGAGGCAGCACAATGAGAACCATGTTGGATGTAACTAACAAGGAACAGGAGTGGGGTTGGCCAAGCTCTTTGCAACTCACATTTTATCATGTGCTTTTGATGCCAGACATGGTGCTATAGGACTTAAAGTTTGCCTTACTGAGTTTCAGGCTTGCATTGGTCTGATTCTTTTCTATCCCCATATTCTTCCTGTTTGGAATTGGAATGTTTATCCTGTGCTATTTTCCCTTGGGATTATGTAACTTGGGCTTTTTTTTTTTTCTGCAGGTGTTCAATTAGGAGCTACCCTTGAGTCTCAACAGAGAGTTGGATTTGGGCCTCTGAAAAATTCTGAATTGTTGATACTTTGAGGGAAAGGTTATTGTGTTTCCAGTTTATGTGAGGTAGTTATATTGTGGTAGGTTATAAACTAGGGTTTCTGATGTCCTCAGGATAGGAAAAGCTCAGTGAGGGCCTTTCTTCTGAGAGAGGCAAAAGTGGAACTTGGCTTTCAAGAAGGAATAGGAATTAATTAGACAAAAAATCACAGAGCTTTTCCAGCAGAAGGTACCTCACTAAAGGAAGTGTGGGAAGAAAGCTGAGTGAGTGTCCCCAGAGCATTGTGGGTTGTAGGGTAGGTTCCAGGAGGAAAAGCACTTGCAAGCTGACATTCTCCACAGTGTGCTTATGCTGCTAGGCATACACCGTGACCCAAAGGCCTTTGTTTACCAGGTCAAAGAACACAGCCTGCTCCACAATGAGCTTCCTAACTGAGTTGTAATCACCTGGCTATATTTCCTGCCCCCCACCTGCAGTATTAATGAGTACAAGGTAAGTTTTCAGACAACTATTTAAACTAGTTCAAGGAAACTTTTTTCAAAACTCATCTAAAAGATCTGACTCATAAATACTTGCTTTGACATAGTTTTCTCTGTTCCCCAGTAGAAGAGGAAGAAACTATAAGGTCTGAGATCTCAGCAGCGGTACTAGCTTCAGTCAGGGAATCTAGCCTAGAAGTGCAGCTTTCTGCAGCCTGACCAGGCATGGAGGTCTGTACAAGAGACTTTATGGGACTTCCAGGGTTGGGATGTCCAATTCAATCAGGCACTAGCATGGCTTGAAAGAAAGAGCATCAGAGGTGGGGTAGTGATGCATGCCTGTAATCCCAGCACTCAGGAGGCTGAGGCAGGAGGATTGCTGAGTTTGAGGCCCACCTTAGCTGTAAAGTGAGTTGAAGCCCAGCCTGAACTATACAGTGAGACACTCTCTCAAAAACAAAGAAGAGCACCAAAAAAGAGAATTCCTGGGGACCCCATCCTGGAACCTAGCATAACTCTGTTGATGCCTTCCAGCAAGTCACTTTGTGCCTCAAAACCTGTTTTCCCCTCCCCAAAATGAAGTGTTTTGCTGATCTCACAGGCAATGTACAGTTAAAGGCTTTAGTGTCTAAAAAAATGTACCTGTGTTCCTATTCCCTCTTGGGGGGTGAAAAATGGAACTCAAAGCCTTTCTCTTCAATCACTCTATCACAGAGCTACATCTTCAGCCTCTTTTATTTTTTATTTTGAGATAAGGTCTTGCTAAGCTGACCAGACTAGCCTCAAATCTGCAGTCTTCCTGCCTCAGTCCCTCCAATTAGTTTCAGGCATGTGCCACTGTGTCCGTTTGCTCTGCTTCTTTTAAATGAATGGTGTGAGGCAATCTGTTTAACTATGGGACTGTCGTTTTCCTTCTGTATCACCTACCCGAGATTACCATGAGAAATAAACGAGATAATATGTGTAAAACTGGCTACCACAGTATCTAGAAAATAATAGTTGGTATTTGGTAGCCTCTTCACTGGTCTTTGAAAGATTCTTTGGATTACAACACTCAAACAAAAGGTCCCTGCATGTTACACAGAGACAGCTTACAACATGAATGGAAATCACCAGACAGAAATCAAAGCAAATATTTTCAGCAGAAGGACAAAAAAGGATTAGATCAATAGCCAAGTCCTGATTCAGATGCACTTTACTCTGTATCAGTGGTTCCTATGCATGCTTATTAAAAATACCTTAGGGCCATTATTTGAAGATTATAAACAGCATGTCTTGAGAGAGGCCCAGGAATCTGAATATCTAACTAGCACCCCTCTGCCCCAAGAAAGATTGTCCCAAAGAGGCAAATCTGAGACACAGCACTTGAGATGTTCCCTCCAGAGCTCCCAGCCTCTCCACTGCTTACTTGCTATGGCTGCTGGATGGCTGCCCCTGGCACTCATGTGGTTCCTGGAATTTGTCCAGTCCCTAAATCTGTTGTTCTGCTTCTAAGTCAGTGCCATAAATTTGGGGACTGACACTGCAGCATTTGCCTTATGAGCGGCGTGGCTACTCCTCTCCACCTCAGCGATTTGGAGCTGCTTGCGCCTTTGTTAAATCTGAGCCCATCCTGTGTCTTCTTTCTCTGAGGAAGTTTGGGATTGGCAAGTTATGAGTACAGTAACTCATTTGATGATCAGTATGGGACAGTTATGGTTTTTCCCTAGTTCATTTTTGGCAAATCAGAGCCTATTGTGTGCAGCCAGAAGGCTTTGGCAGCTCTCAAATAGAATCAGAAATACTTATTTTCTATTTAAGACAACTAAAATTTGAGAAAATTTATTGGCATTGTCAACACCCTATAACTAAGTCCCAGCCTAGACTAAGCCAGACTATCAGAAAATAATACAAACATTAAATTTTCTCAGTCCCACTGAGAACTTCATTTACTTAGTTATGATTAACCTGTGGGCTGTTCTTTCATTGAGGACTTACCATAAGAACCACACAGGGGAGCAAAGGAAAATGTATCTCAAATTCTTGTCATTCCACCACCACTGGTATTATATCCTGACACTAATATACCAGTTCAAGTGAGAACTTCGCTCAGTATATTCCTGAATCACATGTAAAAGAAAGTTCCCACTCTATCAGGGTCACCTATTGATGCTACAGCACCTCTCCAAATACTACAGTCACAACGTGTAAGTTTCTTAAGGATCATATATCTTGCCTGTTTTATATTCCCCACAGCAGGCAACTTACAACGAATTAGTGTTACTTTGACTTTTGTGCTTATCTCAGGCAGTGGTGGTAAATCTATGACATGTGCTGTAGTGCACTGTTCGTATCATTGAAAGCTCTAAAATGTTTGCCCTCACTGCCAGACAGGCTAAAGGTGAAGGTAAATAATACAAGATGCCCAGCAGAGAACAAACTAAAGGAAGTTACATAAATGTAAAGGGCAATGTGGCCTTGTGATCTGTGTGCTCTACAGAATGCCAGCCAAGAGGGATGAAAAACAACTCCATGGTACTTCATTAAAATATAAAGGAAGGAAGTAGGGAAGGAAGAAAGAAAGGAAAGGAAGCAGGAAAGCAAGATTGATTTTCAAACTGC
The DNA here is from genome assembly GCA_004027595.1 of Dinomys branickii. Taxonomy (NCBI): domain Eukaryota; kingdom Metazoa; phylum Chordata; class Mammalia; order Rodentia; family Dinomyidae; genus Dinomys; species Dinomys branickii. The sequence goes on from PVLD010029639.1 coordinate 16,258, forward strand.
GAGGAAAAATAAAACACAAGACACCAAAAAGGGAAAAATTTTAAATGACATTATATTTCTCAGCAATATAAGCTGTCAACAGATAGGGGGACAATGTCCTTAAAATTCTGAGGGAAAATTATTTCTAATATTGAACTCTCTAGCAAGAAAACAAGAGATGAAGAGTACAGTACTGGGACAAGAAACAAAAAGGTTATTTTCTATCAGTAAAGAAACTTTTTAAAATGCTGATACTGTACTCAAGACATAGAAGGAAAGTCTTCAACCATCATAACAGAAAGCAAATGGAAAAGGTCTATAATTAATAAGTAAAGAAATTGAAATGGAGTCTTATGGAGCTATGAAAGAAAGCACCAGAAGAAACAACTGACAGCTCCTTGCTTCTGAGAGTCAGTAGAGGGCAGAGGCTAGGTACAGGGCCTGTCACGTGTGACCGTATGCATACTGGATTCCCACAACACCTTTTTTCTACCAGAAGTGCAATTCACCAGAAATAAAAACAAATCAAAGCAATAATGAAATGGTATTATGTTACCATTGGCAGAGGCCTTTTGAAATTAATGCCAGTGAGACTAGCAACTGGTATAAGCTTATGGGGGGCGATTTGATGAAATGCATCCAAAATGTTTAAGTCATACCAAACTTGGAGCCACAAATTCCCAATTTAGGAACCATTTTGTTAAATAATAAAGGACGCAGAAAAGATTTATCTACTAGAATATACATCAAAATGTTTTTTAATTTTAAATCAGAACCTTGCTATGTAATCCAGGCTGACCTAGAAGTCACTATGTAAACTGGGTTGTACTCAGATTCTCAGTCCTTCTACCTCAGCTTCACAGTTGCTGGGATTAGAGATGTGAGCCACCATGATTGTCCAACAAAAGTTGCATTTACTTATTTATTTTTATTTCTTTGGTTTTTATAAGACAGGATCTTTCTATGGCGTTTAGGCTGGTCTTGAAGTCACTGTGTAGCCCCAGCTGGTTTTAAACTCTGAGAAATCCTCCTGCTTCAGCCTCCAAAGTGCTGGGATTATAGTCTTTGACTCCATGCCCAGCAGAACTTATTTTTAATGATGAAATATTAGAAACAACTTAATGCCCAAAAGCAGAAGTACGCAAATAATGATATATTCATAGGAGAAAATACTATAGAGGCATTAAAAATGAAGTAAAAGAAAAATATTGAATAACATGGAAATATTTCACCATATATTAACTAGAAAAATGTAAATATTTATCAATGCATTATGAAATGCCTTAGGTTTGTTTCAAAAGCAATTTAGGAGACGGTGAAGTAGAAGGTGAATCATGAGTTTTTTATTGTAAGAGTGTGTTGGGAGCCGGTGTGAGGGCTTGCTGTTAGTCTCCTTGGAATCAGCCCCTCCCACCGTGTTACCAAGATGGCGCCTATATCCTGTTTCCTGGTTCTTGTTGCCGACTCTGTGTATACCTTATATAGAAAGGTGCCTGCTTACGGCGCCCTGAAACCAATCCTGAAGGCCCACGTGGCGTAGTGTGATTTGCTAACCG
>PVLD010029640.1:0-17797 GCA_004027595.1 Dinomys branickii
TCTCTTCCCCGCAGGGTGTGTTCCAGGGAGCACTGACCTGTATTGCTGGTGAGATCCCTGCAGCTAACTCTGGTTATCACAAACATGTTCCAAGCACAGGGGCCCTCAACTCATGGGTGAGCGGGAGAGAGCAATGGTCTAGCAAGTGCAGCGTTTTTGTTCCAACCTTCTAGAGTTGCAGCACATCACGTATTTGCTCCTACTTTGTGCCTTGCTGAATGCAAAGAAATTTTCCTAAAGATTAGATTTATAATTGATTTTGAAAATATTAAAAAGTTCCTTTGTAAAAATGTAGAAAAAAAAACAAACCCACATAGACTATTCAAGGAAAATAAGTATTACCGGTAGTCCTTAGGAACAGAAATAATTGCTTTACAATTTTAATTCCTTTCGAGTGTTTTTCACAAACACATGCATGCATGCACACAAATTTTGACATTAATCTCCATGTTTTTCTCATTTAACATTTTCTATTTCGTGAATGCTTTCCTGAGTTAGGAAAAGTTTCCTTAATGACTTCAGCAGCTTCACAGGGAAGCGCACAGCTGGTCTTGCTCGTGAAATCTCAGCCTTGCAATGTCTTGGAGTCAGCATCCAGAGTATTAATTTCCACTGGTCATGTAAAAGGCATAGGTGACCCGGAAGTGTTAGAAAAATGCAGACTGAAAGTTGAGCGTACTTTAATACACCATGTAACAAACCACTTTTCATACTAATGAAGTTCTTTGTCTTCTGTCACTAGGTTAAAAAAATCCTAGTTAATTCAGATTTTCCTTAAGGTTTGACGGCAGTGTGATTGATGGCACACAGGACAAGCAGCAGGCAATGACGCCAAAACCGCAGGAACCACCGCTAGTGACCGCGCTGTGCTCTCAAACCCTTCCAGAGCTGGTCCCTGGACTGGGGTTCTCTCTGCTGCGGGATACCACATACCCAGTCCCGAGGGATCTGCTCCTGGACTGGCGTGCCCTGCTGGACTTCTGCTGCCGTTCCTGCCGAGACTCATCAGGGTCATGCTTACAAACCCACAGGCGACATTCTTTGGGAGGCACAGATCAGGACAGGCCAGTTTGTAAGGCGGAGCGAAGCAGCTCACGACACACACGAACACCACACCACGAGCCCCGAGGGCGAAGCAAAGCAGGGCAGAGTTCAGAGTCCTGGGTAGCAAAGGCCAAATGTTCTCTGACCCTGTCTTGTGGCTGTTGCTCATGGGCTCCTCTCCACGCGGAGGGGAGGCGTCTCCTGTCACTAGGACTCGCTTCTGTCCCAAGCTCCCAGCAGCCACCTTGGCTGCGTAAATCACTGGTCCGTGGGGCCTCCCGCCCCGCCTGCCCCAGGCCCCAGTCGCGCGCACCTGGTCGCCGTCCCCATTGCGCGGGCTGCTTCACGCTGTCCCGGGGAGGGCACGGGGCCCACCGGAAACAAACCGAGGCGCCCGCGGCCGGGCCGCCCAGAGCCCGCCCCCCGCGCGCCCCCCGCAGCCCCGCGCGGGCCCAGTGGCCCCCGCAAGCCGGGCCGCGCGGTTCCTCCGCCCGGGGGCGCTCGCGCGCTGGGCCCTCGCCGACCTCCCGCCTGCGAAGGCGGGAACGCAGGCTCTGTCCCAGCAGCCAAATCCGGCTCGCGGTTTCTTTATGCAGCTCCGGCTCCTTCTAACGAGCCCGCGTCTTTTTATCCGCCGCCCTGCAGAGGGGAAGCGGCAGCGCAGGGTCCCTGTCCCTGCGCTGCTGCCCCTGCTGCTGTGAGACGCCACGGAAGAGAGGCGACGTGTTGTTCTCTTCATCTAGTAGTATCTTTTCTGTTTATAAATTTGAGACCCATTTTCTCCCAGAGAGAGATCTGGATGGCAGCACACCGCTCTCCATTTGCTCCTCTGCCCCGCGTGACGCAGGCGCTGGTGTGGACGCTCGGGGTGCGCGGAGCTGGGGGAGAGGCCCCGGGCGTCCTCCCTCTGCTACTCCGCAGGGCCCCGTCCAGGCTTAAGGCCCAGGCCCCCTTCTTCCCAACGTGGTGGAAACTGTCCTATTTTCTGAAAGCTTGACTTAATACGTTTGGCCATTACCAGTAACCTTTTTGAAACATTTCCCACGTATGCTGTAGATACCTCACCGTCAACAGTGGCAAGGATTTTTTTTTTTTTCTGAAAATGCCATTTGGCTATTCTTGAATAAGAATCATGTGAAGCAGAAAACCAAGAAATCTGAACTCAACTTGTCATATTAAAGGGCATCTCAAATTGTCAAGAGAACAACTATCAAGAATATCAGAATATTTAAAAGTAAAATATTTAAAAGCCACACAGATAGCAATAACTTTTAAAAGTATAGTATATCCTTTTAGAAGTGCAGTATATCAGTCATGTGTGGTGGCATATACCTGTAATTCTGGCACTCTGGGAGGCTGAGGCAGGAGGATCGGAAGTTAGAGCCCATCCTGGGCAACTTAGCGACTTAGTGAGACCTTATTTCAATCAATCAATCAATCAATTGGGGATGTGGCTCATTGTGGAGGCCTTGAGTTCAATTCCAAGCACAAAATAAATAAATAAACAAATAAGATCTACCCCCCCATTCTTAATGTTTAAATAACGCTGTGGAAAAATTTGTAAATATAAAAAAGTAAAACAGGATAATCATTCACGTTCCTACTACCCAAGAAAATAATGTTAACATTGAGGAATCCTTTTCTATTTAGGTATTAAGTGTAGCTGTGTGCAAATAAATAAATAAACATTTCATATATACTCAGTTTTTCTTATTCTCTGAATTTTCTCATCCTTATATCCTCTTAAAGCATCATTTTTAATGCTGGCATAAATGTGTCTCCATGACTATGCCCTCTCTCATTTAACAATGCTTCCAGGGCAGGGAATTTGTGCTGTGTCCAGCTCTTCTCAGTTCTGGGCTGTCCTCCTGGAAGAAGAAGAAGACCTCGGAGCTCCAACTGTCCCTTTAGCTTGCGTGACGTAAGGCGGGGGTACGTGGCATGCGACGTCGGTCTGAACAGAGTTTTACTAACAGGGGCCGTTGTCATGACTTCAATCCTTTGAGTGGAAATAACATCTTGCTTTGGTTTCATATAAGGTTTCAGTGATTAGCAGAGACCTCTATTGCGCATGAAACATTTATAGTTTTCCTTGTGTAAAGAAATTGTCTATGCTCTTTGTAAATTTCCTATTAAGGTATCAGTAGGGTTTATTTAGATTTTATTGTGGTTCGTTTTTATGGATTTACAAGTATATTAAACTTTCATCATTTATATCACAAATATTTTCTCATTTTCTACTTTGCTCTTTAATTTTGGTTGTTGGTTTTTGAAATTCAACATTTTATGGGGCAGTCTTTTAATCTGTTGCTTCTTAAATTTTATGCCTAGAAAATCTTTTCTATCCTCAATATGGAGTCAACATTCTATTTCTTCACTATTCTGCTATCAAAATTTCTTTATCTAAAAAAAATATTGGGAACGGAGCCCAGGGCTCCTGCTTGTTAAGCAAGGGCTCTGCCGTGGAGATGCAGCCCTGCAGCTTTCCTGGTCACCATTCTGCAGTTCTGGGGACTGAGCCCAGGGCCTTTGCACTGTACTACAACTCTCGCCCTCTTTATTTTTTATTTTGTAACAGAGTCTCGCTCAGGTGCTAAATTTCCGGGGCTGGCCTCAAACTTGCCTTCTTTCTGCTTCCTACGCTAAGCTCTCTTGTGCATTTGGGACTTATTTTTGTATGACACAAGTAAGGAGGACTCTCCCCCACATAGTTAGCCAGTTTCTCTCTCTCTCTCTTTTTTCTTGAGACAGAGTCTCATTATATAGTATGTAACCCAGGGCTTCAAGCTTTCAATCCTCCTGCCTCAGTGTCCTGAGTGCTAAGATTACATGTGTGCACCACCGCATTCAGCTCATCTCTAAAATAACACAGTATTTGTCTCCTGGGAGGCCAAGGCAGGAGGACTGCAAGTTCAAACCCAGCCTGCGTAACTTAGCAATTTACCAAGATTCTGTCTTTAAATGAAAAGTATAAAAAAGGACGAGGGATATAGTTCAGTGTGAAGACTTTGAGACCAATCTCTAAACCATTAAAAAGAAAAAAAAAAAAGGAACTGTTTATTCTTGACTTCTTTCATTGATTTGTGATTTTTAAAACAGATATAATTTCCTAATATGTTCTAGGGTCCATTTTTGATCAATATATTATATTTTACTGATCTACTTATGTATTCTTATGTCATTACCACGTTGTTTTGACAAGTGTGGTGCTGCACACCTGTAATCTCAGTACTGGGGAGGCTGAGGCAGGAGGACCACTGCAAGTTCAAGGCCAACCTGGGCTACACAGTGAGTTCAAAGTCAGCCTGAACTATATAGTAAGACCCTGTTTCAAAAAAACAAAACACATTGTTTTAATGTGTCTTTAAATTGGTTTTAATACCTAGTAAGACAAATCCTTCTTCACTATTCTCCTGTCAAAATTTCTTAACAGTTCTCCACTATTTTTGTTTTTTTGTTTTGCTTTGTTTTTTTTTGAGACAGGGTCTCGCAGTGCAGTTCAGGCTGGCCTTGAGCTCACTTTGTAGCCCAGGCTGGTCTCGAACTTGTAATGATCCTCCTGCCTCTGCCTCCCGAGTGCTGGGATTACAGGCATGAGCCAACACTCGGCCTCCACTATTATTTTAGATAAATGTTAAAATAATGTTGAATTCTTTTGTATTTTGAGATAGGGTCTTGCTGTGTAGTTCAAACTGATCTTGAACTCATCTTGTAGCCCAGGCTGGCCTTGAACTTGTGCAAATCCTCCTGCCTCAGCCTCGCTGGTGCTGGGATTATAGGTATGTGCCACCATGCCCAACTCAAAATAATGTTGGATTTGAAGAATTTGAATTGTATTTGAATTTCAAATTAGTGGGAATACAATATTCTCACATAAATTTTGTTTTTTCTTTTCTCAGGTGTGTTGCTAACTCTACGTGACCTGGAGCAGGGCCCTAATGGCTCTCCTGGATGACAGAGAGGACGACTAGAAGCAGATAACCGCTCTCTTGGGCGACAGTATTGAGTATTACCACCCCTTGTGAGAGCAATTAGAAAGGGGCCTTAAAGCCTCCTGAAGAGTGGCTAGGCGGGCGACCCTGGACATGGAAGTTACACGCGTGCGTAGGTGGAGTAGGGCAGCCGACCATGAGGACTCGGCAGGCACCCACAGCCGGCCAGTAGCAGAGGTGGCGCCGCTCACAGTGTGAGTCAGTTTCACCAGAGACCTAAGAACAGAGAGTAAAAATCTAAGTAAAGAGAGTAATAAATTCCTCCCAAGGGTTTTAAGAAGTCTAGGTTCATAAAGACAGTTCAGGGATGGTGTGAACTAAAAGTAGATCTCACCTCTGTTCCCGTGCACGCTATTTCCCAGTCACAGGCTCCTGGGCCAAGGGCAGGGACTCTTCGCACCGAGCCACTCAGGGTCCGGTTCCATCCTGGGAAAGCAGGGTCGTACGTGAGCCTCGAACAACTGGGCCCGGAGGGACCTGATGTCTCCACGGCCGCGTGGCGCTGCGCAGGAGACTGGCTATGCGGTCTCCAGGAGCGCCCGGGAGGAGGGGCCGCAGCGCTGGGCTGGAGCTTGTCTGTCTGCTGGGTCCTGATTGCTCATGGAACAGCTGTTGTGCTGAGCTGAGGAGACAGCCGTCCGGGACTGCAGGGACATCTGCCTTCTGGGAGGGTCACCTGCACGCTCACCCTCTCAGCATGCTCGCGAGGACCGCGGAGGGTAGGACGCGTAAAGCCGTTGTGCTTTGCGTACGTGCGGCGAGCACAGAGTAGCTATTACTGTGGAGGCCCTGAACGCACGGCCTGTGTGCTCTCCCACCAAATCTCAGAACGCTGGATTTGCCTACCCCTCTTTCCACTGTTTACAAATTAAATAGCTTGATTTTCTACCTTCATACCATCCCTCTAAATGTTAAAAATATTTCATCCATCGGTTGAAGTAGTTTATAGTTTTTATTATGGTTTATTTGTATTTTTAAGACTGAGGCAAGAAAAATGATCATTAGTGGGTCTAGGAGCTACTGTCAGTATAATCCGTGATAGTGAAAGGAGACTCATAGGTTTGTTCAATCAAACTTCGAATTTGAGGGACAAAGAGAGCTAGTAACCTTTTGCAGTGCTCATTTTGGCCACTAGATGGCAGCGTCTCCCAGGGATATGATGACCTCTGGGGCTCTATTTGCTCTTGGACTTCAACTCCAAACTGCAGAACTACAGAGAGAAGGAGCAGTATAAAAATATCACTTTTTGTTCTTAATCTTGTGAAAAGAAATATCTCTAAACACCCTGAAGATGCTCTCTTATGACATTTTATATCCGTTTTTTATAGCTAGAGGCCAACAGAAATAATGCTGTTATTACATTTTGTGAACACTGAATGTACACACCTGAGAATGGTAAGGTTTTCTGAGTCATTTTCTGAGTGCCCTTTGAGCCTGGCTTCTCCTCTCAGCTTTTCACACACATTTGGCAGCTGAACTTGGTTGAGCAAGCTGATATAAATTCTCTTTTTTCCCTGATGAAAAAAAATTGATTGAGACATTCATTCAGAGACATCAGAGATATTGAAAGGTAATGGGCATTTCTGGTAGTTTTTATCCAAAGGTGATCATAAGACTGTCCAGCCTCGAATAGAAACCAGGCAATGTTTTGTGGGTTATTTCGTTTTAACTTGTATCTGTGTGGTGTTGTCAGGGAACCAAATATTAGGTGGCAGTTAACTTCATTCTTAACTACGCTGATCACAGAAGCTTCCACAAACCGAGGTGTTCTAAGGGCTTTGCACGTGTGACTGCATTTAATCCTCAGTCCTGCCAGGTGTAAAAGATTCAATACTTGCTCACGTAGGTGGGGAAATCCAGGCAGAGGTGTTAAACGCTCTCTACAAAGTTTCAGAGTTACAGAGCTAGTAAACAGCATATTTAGGACGTAAGGTTATATCTCTCTGACCCCAAAGGCAATTTTTAAATATTGCTTATTTTAAAAATATGTCATATCGTATTTCTTTCTTAAATTCTAAGATGGGTCCATAGCATCTCATTTCCTCTATGGGGTGTTTATTCTTATGAAACCGCCCTCCTGAACTCCTTATTTAATACCCTACCACTCCTCCCCCAAGTAAAAACATCTGTATTCACTGAAGAATCTAGCTGATACTTTAAAAACCTCAACCGCTGCCCCGAAGTAGGAAAGAAGAGCAGACCGAAGGAGTCTTCCCGGGGCTGCGTGGTAGAACAAGTGCGTTTCCGGGGCCTGCCTGGCAGAGAGACCCCGTGGCCTGGGGTTAAATTCTCCGCGGCGCCACCTGCCCTGACCTTGGCTTTCCTTTGCCCCTGAGACATCCAGGATCCCACGAGGACAGGGCAAAGGTCGCCCCTGATCCCGCACCCCCACCCCAGCTATGCCAGCCGCCCTCATCCCTTCTCCTGCTCCTGTGACACTGACCTCTAGGATCCCCAAACGCGCCGTCACGGACCTGTGTACTGAGGTACTGGTACCGCTAGCGGATTGTCTCCCTGCCTACGCTGGCTGTGAGCTCCGCAGCGCAGCGACCATGGAGTCTAGCTTCTTACCGCTTCAGGAAGAGTGCGCCACAGGCAGCAAGTGCTCACGTTGATTTCTCAGTGAAGAAACTGATCGTGTTTTCAGAATAAGAAAAAAATCATATGACCCAGAAAGGGCTTTGGCCCTGATATATTCACTTATGTATATAAAATCAGATAAAAGTAAAATATTTTATCTTTGTACAATTAGGCTTAAGAAAGCAACCTAATCAAGAAATTTTTCATAACTGAAATCAGGACTGTGGGGAAAACAGGCTGCTGCCCTGAAGGGGTGCTGCCCCCTGTGGAGTGAGAGCGGAGAGATACCAGGCTGGGGCAGAAGTGAGCCCTGTTTTACGCATGGGGGGGAGGGGGGGGGCGAGTCTCAGGGGAAGACCCTGGGGGAGGCAGGACGACAGTGGCTGTGGTGGTGACGGATGGGGGGTGCTCTTTGCTAGGTCAGCAAGGAGGGTTCTGGCCTCTCTGCCCCTCCCAGCCCGAGACTGACCTTCTGCTTTGTTACAGGTAAAATATCCACAGAGATCTCGGCACCTACCTTCTCTTGCAAATCCCCAGTTCCAACTTCTGCACTAAATCTCAGCTTTCACGAGGAGCAGCTTTTGGTGTTTCTGCAATAGTTCTGAGGCCTCCTCTGACGGCTGTCAGGTTTGTGGGTTTTCTTCTTATGTGTGTGATGGAAAAATTCCCCTGTGAGGCTGTGGAAAAGCATAAAGGTTACTACAAAAATGGACTCTTGCTCCAACCTATAGGATTATGCAGGCTTTCAAAAGTGAAGCCCATCACAGAGGTGAGGGTCAGGCAGGTAATTACGCACGGAGCTTGGGTCTGACATTGGTCTTTGTTCTGTCCTATTAGGAAAGGGTAACAGCCTGGGCACAAGCAGGCTGCAGACAGCAGCGTGATACATAAAACACCTTTACGATGGCCACAGTCCAGAGCTTGTCGGCTGCTTGTGAGATCTGGGAACAGGCGCGGTTTTGAGCTATATCTAAGAGTTACAAGCAGGTCCCGAAGACTAGGGGTGTTGCCAACGGGATCTCCCTTCATCCAAATCCTACTTAGAGCTCTCTCTGCTTCCACAGCTCCTTATCTCCCTCTGGCTCATCTGTCTTTTCCAAAGATGAGAAAAAAGATATTGAAATATATTTTATCTATTTTTTTCCCCCACTTAAATCATTTTTCTCTGTAACCCTCAAAACTTGCTTTTGAAATTTCAGCAGAAGAATTTTACTTCCCATTTGAATATTCCTATTATTAAGTTATGTGATGTAGAAGTGTGTCGGGCCACAGGGACACACCTCGCTATCAGGGAAACACGTGCTTGTGAAGCCAGGGAGCCGCTTGGTTTAGACCAGAGCCTTTCCCCGCTTCTGCATGCCTACTTTTTAGGGAAACTGCCTCTCCACTGCCCAAGTCCTGTCCGGCAACACCTGTAGAAAAACTGCCCTGTTGGTGTGAGACTCACTTCACCTCCTACCTCTGTTTTTATGTCTCTGAATTCCCCGCATCTTTTGGGCTTATATTTAATAGACTTGTGTTTGTGTAAATCAATACCTATAAACCGTTCACTTGAGAACAGAGAGCTGGTATTTTTATGGCTCAAAGGGCAGTAAAAGCAGTCTCCACACAGGGCAACTGCAAGTTTTGTAATTGAGTTATTAAGCTCTTCTTGGAGCCATCCCTGTCCTGACCTATTTCACATCTCTAGTAGCTTGTAATTTCTTTAGTGGGAAAAGAGCTGAAAGACAGGCCAGCTCCATCTTGAAACACCCTGGCCTCTCAAGTACATTTGTGGGTGGAGAAGTGAACTCTGCCTTGGGCTCCCTGAGAAGGCAGCAATGGGCTGTGCTCTGCATTGGGGGAATTAAATCCGTTCCACCCAAATTTGCCTCTTGCTACGTCAGATCATTTAACATTGCTTTGTTCCTGTAGTTCTTTCTGAATTCATCCTTCTATAGTGGGAGACAGTAAATAACTGCCCTTGGGACAAATCTAGTCTACCGCTTGGTGTTACATGACTCAAAAGCTAAGAATGGTTTTCCCATTTTTAAACGGTTTAAACATATTAACAAACTGTTTCATGATGTGAAATTCAAATTTTAATGTTCCTAAATAAAGTCCTATTGGGACACAGCTACACTTACTCGCGTCTTATCTGTGACTGCTTTTGAGCCATGGTGGTGGAGGCCGGCAGTTGCCATAGGAGAGTTGTACCTTGCAAAGCTTGAAACCCTTAGCATTTGCCTGACCTTTGCAGAACAAGTTTGTAGATCCCATTCCATATGAAAATGCTGCCTCTGTTTATAAGGCAGTTCTCAGAATGCAAGTCCCACAAATGGTGTTACAACCCTTTCATCTTCCGAGGGTGCCACTTCTGATGGCCCCTTCTGAGTGAGCCCTGTCTAATTTTGTCCCAAGAATTCTTCAGGGTAGGCAATTGCCCCCTTGAAAAATATTGTTCAAGGAGTATTTTTTCCTAAAAGTTACTTTTCAACAGGGACACAACCCTTTATTTAAAGAAACTGTAAGTCAGTGTTTCTTTCTGTGCTTGTACTTTTTAATCCCCAAAGGAGACTTAAAAATTCCCCACGGCTGGGCCTCAGCCCAGATCCATTAACGCAGAATGAAGCCCAGCATCAAAAGTTCCTGTAGTTCCCCAGGTGACTCCAGGTTGATGACCACTGAGAAATTTCACCTTGTGAGTTTGTGGGGAGTGGCAGTTTTGGAACTGGGATTTTAATTGGTGTAGCCAATTGTAAATTCAATTCATTTTTACAAATACTTGTTGAACACCTGCCTACCAAATCGTAATTGCTCTGGAAGCTTATCTCAAAAAGGAAGGGGTAGCCCCTTTACTCTAGCGGGACACATCATTAACAGTGGACTAAGTGCTCCCCACTTGCCCATATAGATAAGTCCTTTTTTCTGCAGAATTAGGTGTGTAGATGTGCTGAAACCAAAAAGTATTCATAAACATAACACTAGCTTTAGAACCATCTCTTGATTCTTTTGGAAATGGTTATGTTTATATCAACTAAAAATTTTGTCGGAGAGAGCCTGGTGTTGACACTTTAGAGCGCAGACCCACCCACGCAGCAGATGAACAATTTTGAGCATGCTCTTTCACTTCTGTTAGATCCCTTTCCCACTTCCGTAGAATGGGGTCGTTATAAACTGACCTCACGGTTCTGGTTGAGGCTAAATGAACTTACACAGAAGCCCTTTTATGATCGTAGAGTTCTGTTTACTGATTTCACATATTTTTATTAGGGTTTTTACTGAATTGAAAGAGATAGAAATAAAGAAACAAGTGAATTATGAGTAGATGCCTATGGTGGAAACTCCCATAAAGAAAAATAAAGCAGGGCAAGAGCTGAAGATCGTGAGAGAGTGGAGCTGAGGATGTTTCAAATTTAGTGGCTGGCGAATACTCACCCAGGAGACCCCGTGACTGGGCGCACTGCAGCATTGATAAGAAACAATAATCTCCCTGACATGATTCCCAGAAGGCGTGAGGGAAGATAAAGACTGAATCACCTAAGCTTTGCATCTACTCCCTTCCTTTGACTCCAAAATTATAGAGCCACTAATCTGGACTGGGTGGAACTTTAAACTATCTGTGGATGACTCATGGCATAAAAGAACGGGGATGCGCAGAAAGGACTCCCTGCTTTTCAGAAGCATAGTGAGATGAGGACCCCTCAAAACATCTTGTGGAAAATGGGTCAAGAACATAGAAATTCATAGAGTTCATAGACTTGGCTAGTGAATGTGCAGAAAAACTTTACTTCTACTAATGACCCAGGAAAGGCAAGTTAGGACAAGACAGTATTTTTAAAAAATGTTTTTGGATCAAAAACTGTCACAAACTGCTGTGGGAAGATGAACTGACATCTCCCTTTTGGAGGGCAATTTGTCAGTACCTAGCAAAATTCAGAATGAAGGCATATTTGTATCCACAAAGTAAATTTTTAGGAATCTTTCTTTCTCTAGACATAATCACAATTAAGTACACAGGAACATATGTATACAGTTATTGAAATGCTAAGAATAGCATAGATAACCTAAATATGTAACATAGACACTTCATAAATATTTATTGAATCAATAAATGAATGTATGATTACATGCAATAGTGTAAGGCAATTACTGTATAATTAAGTTGAGTCTGCACAAGCAGATGGGTGACTGTATTAGCAGGTACAAAAGGGCACTGGAGAACAGTGTTAGTACAGATAGCATAAAGTGCTTGCACATATGTATGTTAGGGAAATATCTGGGAAGAGGCTAATCAGCCGCTTGGTCTTCTTGGATTGATAATAGCAAAGAGCATCTAATTACAGAGTTGCGTCTGTTCTGCAGAATGAAAGATTAAGAAGGTAGTAAGGGAGGGTTTATGCCTTTTCCTTTTATATATTCTTAGTAATAGAAATGTTTGTGATTATCACATACTGCTTAGGTAGGTTTTCAACTTTTAAATAATTTTCTATTTTTAAGAACCTTTTAGGAACACGTGCATTTTAACTGGGCAGAGCATTTCTTTCCCCACCAGGAGCCATTTCCCAAGTACTGGGACTAAACGAAAGCAGAAAGCAGCTGCTCAGTGCCACTAACTTTACATCTATGAGTTCATTTAATCTTGCTACATGAGCAAATGGTAGCTTTTAGAAGTTAAATAACTTGCCGCAAGCCATGCTGTTGCACTTACAGCCCTGTGCGCTTTCACAGACCCTGTCCCTCTTGTTGCTGACCAGTGGCCATGGATGGGGGGAGGATGCTGAGAACTGCACGCAGCAGGAGGAATGGAGGCTCCGAGCACATAGTAGGGCCCTTAAAGTCACTCAGGAGAGACGCTGGAGACAGAAACATATGGAATGCGTGTCAGCTTTCCCACATTTTTCCTGTGACCAATCTACATGCAAATAAAAATTAAGATCTGAGCCACTGTGCATGGTGGCCTGTGTCTGTAATCTCAGCACTCTGGGAGTGGAGAAAGCATTACAAGTTCAAGCCCAGCTGTCTTGAAAATAGAACACATGCTAGTGCATAAAGCCTGCTTAACTAAACACAGAATAATTTAAATCATCCCATGTGTACTGTTAGGTCACAGTGCACTGAAACTAGAAATCAACACAAAAGAAACCACAGAAACTGTAATAACCCATGGAGATTGAACAAAACACTCTGAACACTCAATGGGTCACAGAAAAAATCAAGGAAGAAACGAAACAACCCCAAGAATCAAATGAAAATGCCGGTACATCACATTGGAACCCACGGGACACAATGAAAGCAGGACTGAGAGGGAAGTTCGTTGCTGTGGACGCTCACATTGGAAGAGCAGAGTGAGCTCAAACAAGTAATTGAGTGATGCTCCTCAAAGTATTGGAAAAACGAGAACACTCTAAACCAAAATTATTACAAGGAGAGAAAAAATAAAGATCACAGTGCAAAGCAACGAAATTGAGACTAGGAAAACTACAGTCAGGGAAGAGAAGACCCGGGTCTTTGGAAGAATAAACAAAACTGACAAACCCGTAGCCAACTTTCCCAAAAGAAGGCGAGGAAAGACACACATGGACACAGTTAGAAATGAAAAGAGCAAAAGCACAGTGGACGCCGCCCAAGGCCAGAAGATCATTTGTAACCACTGTGGAAAACTGCTCCAACAAACTGGAGAGTCCTACGTACATATGAATCACCAAAACTGAACCAAGAAAATATAAAAATGCCACACAATCTGATAATCGGCAATAAAATTGGGGTGATAACTTAAAAACTTACCAACTAAGAAGAGCCCAGGATAGTGTACATGGAATGAATTTACCACTGACTCGAATTAGAACTTCAGGAAGGATCTAACATTAACACTACTCGGAGTTTTAATGACATTGAAAGGCAAAGGGTACTCCCCAAGCCATTCCTGGAAGCTAGCATTACTCTGATTCAACCAGACAAGGATCTAACCCCAAAAGAACACTACAGGTCAATCTCTTTAATTAGCATAGATGCAAAATTTCTCAACAAGATATTGGCAAACAGAATGCAACAAACTATCAAAAAGACCATACAGCATGGCTGATTAGGCTTCATCTTAGAGGTACAAGGATTGTTCAATACATATAAAACAATAAATGTAGTATACCAAATAAATAGAACTAAGGACAAAAAAATCACTTGATCTCAATAGATGTAGAAAAAACTTTGGTAATACTCAGCATCCCTTCATGATAAATCCTTGAAGAAAATAGATATAGAAGGACCTTATCTCAATCTGATTAAAGCCACGTATGATAAACCAGTGGCTGACATATATCACATGGGCTTTTTCTCTGAAATCAGGAACGAGACAAGAGTGTCCACTATCAGCACTCCTATTCAAAGTAATACAGTACTCCAAACTTTAGCCAAAGCAATCATGCAAGAGAAAGAAAAGGGCTGTTTATAGGAAAAGAGAAATTAAATTACCCCTATTTGTGGATGACATGTCTTTTACATCGAAGACCCCAAAAATTCCACCAAGACTCCTAGAATTAATAACCAAATTCAGCAATGTGGCAGGATACAAAACCAACACGGAAAAATCAATAGCGTTCCTGTACACCAACAATTAGTCCACTGAGAAAGAAATTAGGAACAAAGTATCATTCAGTATAGCATCAAGAAAAATCAAATACTTAGAAATCAACCTAACCAAAGGAGTGAAAGACCTCTTCTACGATGAAAACTACAGTACTCTGAAAAAGGAGATTGAAGAGATGTCAGAAAATAGAAAGACATCCCCTGTTTCTGTTTAGGGAGAACAAATATTGTCAAAATGGCTGCATCTCCAAAGCTGATATATAGATTTAATGCAATCACCATAAAATACCAACAGGATTCCTCACATAACTAGGGAAAAAAAATCCTAAAATTCGTATGGAATGGCAAGAGACCCTGTATAGTCAAAGAAATCCTAGGTAAAAGGAGCAAAGCAGAAAGTATCACCATTTGGATTTCAAGACAGACTTGAATCAGTAGACTAGCCCAAAGGATCCAAAAGGAACCCCATATATATTTGACCACCTGCTCTTTGACAAAGGGGTCAAGAACATGCACCGGAGGATAGGTAGCTGCTTCAGCAAATAGTGCTGGGAGAACTGGCTGTCCACATGCAGACTGAACCTAGACCCATATCTCTCACCATTTTCTTTCCTTTTTTTTTTTTTTGGTGGTAGGACTTGAACCCAGGACCTTGTGCTTGCCAGGCAGGCACTTGTGCCACTGAGCTATATCCCTGGCCCCCTCACCATTTTCTAAACTAAAATAAAAATGGATCAAAGATGTAAATGTTAAAACAGGAACACTTCATCTGCTGGAAGATAAAATAGGTAAATCACTTGAAGTACTAAGCATAGGCAAGGACTTTCTAGATAGAACCGCATGGCACAAGAAATAGCATCAAGAATCAACAAATGGGATTATATTAAATTTAAAAAACTGCACAGCAAAAGAAACAACCGAGTGAAGAGACAACCTCCAAAATAGGAAGAAAAATTTTTCAGCTGCACCTCATAGGACTATTAGCTAAAATATAAAAGAACTCAAAAGAATTAGACCCTCAAATAAAAGATCCAATCAAGAAATGGGCAAATGAAATGAACAGACATTTCTCAAAAGAAAAATAACAAGTGGTCAATAACTACATGAAAAAATGGTCAACATCACCGGCCATTAGAAAAACCGAAATTAGAACCACACAGATTCCATCTTACTCCAGAAAGAATGGCTATCATCAAGAAATCAAATAATAACAAGTGCTGATGAGGTTCCAGGGAAAAAAGAACCCTTCTACACTGTTGGTGGGAATGTAAACTGATAATACAACCATTATGGAAATTATTATACATATTTCTCAAAAAACTTAAAGTAGAAATTCTATTTGATCCAGCTCTTCTACTTCTAGGCACCTTCCAAAAGAGTTAGAGACATTGTATTACACTAATACATGCACACCCATACTTACAGCAGCACAATTCTTAATAGCTAGATCTTACAAGCAGCATACGTGACCTACAATAGATAAATGGGTAAAGAAAATGTGGTATTTATATGCAATGGAGTACTACTTTGCCATAAAGAAGGATAAACTTGAGTCATTCATAGGAAAATGAATACATCTTGAGGCTGTAATGTTAAGTGAAATAAACCAGACACGTGAGTTTAAATATTGCATGGTTTCTCTTATACGAAAAGCCCAAGATATAAAGAGCCAAGTAAAAGATAGTAGGAAACAGGGAAATTGATCTTTTGCAGATGCGGAGACTGAGAGATGGAGGGAGGTATGAAGAACTAAGGTGTGTTGTGTACATGTGCTAACTCCCTACAATATACTGCAAACATGTACTAATAAAAATAAAAATTCAATGACAAAGACAAAGCAAAAAATAAAAAAACCAAAAGAAGTGAAAGCTCAGCCTGAACAATTTAGCTGCTTAGTGAGACCCTTTCTGAATATAGAAAAAAAAAGGGCTGGGGATGTAGCTCAGGGCATAGGCTCTGGGTTCAGTCTGCAGTAGCGAAAAAAAATTTTTTTTAAAGTTATGGCTGTAGAAATCTCTACATCATATTTAAAGAGAACTTATATAAATGCCCAATACAGCCACCAGGGAAGAGCCCAGACCTTACCCCGTCTCATTTTGGCCACCGAGCCACAGAAATGTGAAAACATCTATGAACCCCAGTTCTGAATTTTATGAAACTGCTCTCTAGGAAATTGACCACCTTGTTCCTCAAGGGCCTGTGCATAAAATTCTAGGGAATGAGTTCTCTTGGAATTGAACGGCAGGACAATGCTGGTCGCACCCAGAAACAGCTACCATCTCTCCTTTCAGATAATGAAAACTTTTAACCAGTATCTTTTTTTTTTTGCCTCTGGTTGCTAGAAAGCCCCAGGGCAAATCTGCAGCTCAGGTACTACATCTGTTAACCCTTAGAGGCAGCAAATCTGTCTGCTCTGGACAGTCTCTCCCCAGATTGGCTAATTTTGCCTCTATTTCACTGCCATGGCTTTTGCCTCTAGAATCAAAGCTGAGGTCCTAACAGTACCCTGAAGGGCTCCCCAAGGCCTCACTCCTGACTGCCCTGCCAGACTGTGCTCCCGTGGGCCAATCCAGCTACAACTGGCCTGCTGCAAACAGGCACCCAGCTGAGAGCTGCTTCAGGCTTTGCAGTCTCTCTAGCTACTTCTGGACTTTTCCTTCAACTCTTTGCTTGGCTGGCTCCTCTTCATTCCTTCAAATCTTGGCAGAAGGCTTTGGACAGGCTTTCCCTGACCTCTCCCTACTCAGCGCTACCCTGACAGGGGTCACCCCATTCATTTCCTCCAGAGCACTTCAAGCTGCCTGTTTCGATCATGTTTACTTACAGAGTGTCTCTCATCACCGAAAGCGTTCAGGACCTGGGCAGTCTTACTCCTCTCCACATTCTAGGGCCTACAAAGGCCTGCAGTAAGCTGTCTCTGCCTAGTCAGGCTGCTCTCAGGGAGCGCCCATAAATGAAGTGGCTTACACAGCAAACACTGGTTTCTCACAGGCTGAGAACTTCAAGATCAGGGTGCTGGCAGATGCATATCTGAGGAGGGCTGTTTCCAGGTTCACAGAGGGTGCCCTTGGAGGTGTCCCTACACGGTAGGAGGGGCAAGCTAGTGCTCCTTCAGGAGGGCACTAATCCCATCCGTGATGCCTCCCCCTCCATGACCCAATCACCTCCCAAGGGTTCCACCTCTTAATCCCATCAGATTGGGGGTTACAATTTTGCTTATGAGTTTAGGGAACGTGAATTCAGACTACAGTGTAGGCACTGAATGAGTATTTACTGCTTCATCCATGCATTTATTTTAGTGTGCTTCCAATTCCTTTGGATTCCACAGAAAAAAGGGTTATCGATATTCAAATCAATACAAATGTTAAGCATGACTGTGAGGTCTGGAGCATGTTTGTCCCATTCACCTGTAGACTATACACCCAAGAATGTTGCTTACTGCGGTAGCACTGCAGTTGCAGGAATCTGGTGGTATAGAACGCACGCTGGAAGTCTGTACATACCACTTACCACAGAATATGTTCATCGAAGAGGGCTTAAGGGGCTGGGGATATAGCTCAGTGGAATAAGCGCTTGCCTAGCAAGCGCAGGGTCCTGAGTTCGATCCCCAGTACCGC
>PVLD010029641.1:0-17797 GCA_004027595.1 Dinomys branickii
GGACTTTCCCACGTCTCGCCCCGGCAGCCTGGTCCGCCCTACCACATCTCCCCCGGCATCTCAGAGAAATACGCCCAGTTTAAACTTCCCAGCCGAGGTTCCGGCATTCACGCTCACCAAGCCTGTCTCGAGCTGGTGGTGTTTATTAAGGAGGTTCGCTCCCTTGCTGCTCACCCGGTCGCCATCTTCCCCGGATCCCCGAGGATATTTTCTTGTATCTCATACATGTATGGATCAATAATGAAGCCTTGTAGGTTCTTTCTGATGACCGGGGATCTTGGTGGGGCTGGCTCGGGCACTCGAAGGCCAAGATGCAGGTGAGCGAGGCGGGGTCCGCGGGGGCCTAAGGCGCGGCGCTCATTGGACCTGGTGGGCTTGCTCCGGACGCGGGCCCTTGGTTTGCCAGAGTTGCGGGGCGCCGCGGTTCCGAGGCCGCGCGAGTCGAGGCGCGCGCAGGCCTTAGTAGTGTTTTCAAAAGGCATGTTTGCTCAGCGGAAGGCATCATAAGATTTCTTGGTGCTTACCATGTACATATAGGGGAGTAAAAGTAACATCTTTTCTTTACAGATTACTAGTTTTATGACTGGGACCTCTAGAACAAAATATAGATTAGAAATCTTTTATTTTTATCTTTAGTATATCTACCAGTCATCTCTTTAACATTTACATCTGTGGAATACAATTTTAACATCTGTTTGCCTTTTATGTTTTTTCAGATAGAGTCTTCCTATGTGACTTAGTCTGCCCTGTAATTTCCTATACCAATCCTAAATGCTGAGATTACCAGCATGGTGACCACACCCCATGTTGTTTGGCAAATTTAAACTTAGCAATTTAACTTACCACTCAGATCAGACCATGCCAGGAACACAAGACACAATCATGAACTCACGCTCCATAAGTTAATGGGTTCTATAGCTCTTAGGAACAGGTACTCCTCCCAGTCCTGTGCAGTGCTGGGTACCAGTCTCTCAGATCCTCCGGGGTCCTCTAGACTGAGGCCTTGGATGGTTTCTACTCACCACTGCATGATTAGTAATTCATGGAATATGCATAGGGATCCTCTGAAGATCTGTGGAGTTCTCTTTCTTCATAGCACTTGTCAGTCCCAGACTTTGTTCTGAATATTCGAGCCTTGGCGTTTTCTCTGGGTCTTGGTTCCATCTGTGCAGTGGAGGGTGTTCCCTGGGTGCTGCCTTGGTTTTCCTCCTTGTACCTTCCCATGACCCTCATGACCTTGCTCTTCCATTATTTTGCATTTCTGTCAGAGACAAGTCTTTCTGTAGAGACCAAGAGATGCCATTGAACTTATTGACCTTGTCCATACACACAGTCTGCTCTCTAATTGTTATTAAGACAAGGTTTGTGCTGTGCTTTCTACATTAGTAAAAACCTGTATCAAATTAGCCATATCGTTTTGGTCAACTGCTCTCATCCAGAGAACACTGGTAGCTCTTCTGGGTCATTACAGCAGTTATCTTTTTCAGTGTTTTTTCCACACACACAGAAAAAGCCCTGTTTTGCTGGACTTCCACATTATGCCCTAGTTGAGGTTGTTTGTGGATTTTGCTACATTTGAAAGGGAATTGTAAAGTCATCTCTTAATAAATTATTGTCTGCAAGTTGTTCCTTTACTTGGTTAAAGGGGCCCTTGAAAATACTCCTGCATGGGGAGATATCAGGGACTTTCTGATTTAGTAAGCAGCTCTTCTACTGTAAATTACCCAGAGACCATCTGTGCCTTATTTTCTTTGTTTATAATCAAGATTTGGCTTAGGCATATAGCTCTTCTTTCATTGATTAGCTGTAGACTTGTAGTCACCTTTTGAATTATTCAAACCAATTTTCCTTTCTGTTATAAAACTCACCAATGGCAGGAAATTCTAATCCATCCTCAGAGCCAGACTGTGGCCATCAGCAGCCCCTCAGCAGGTTTTTGTGCCCTTCCTATAGGGAGTCTGCTCCTGTGCCTGGATTATTTAGAGCAAATAAGGGGCAAATCTGTCTTGAAAGTTCTCTCCATGAAAAAGCAACTGTACCACCAGCCCAGGATAAACTCTCCCATGATTTTACAGTCTTTCCACCCAGGAGAAGCCTAGTTTTTTCTGCCCATTTAGTAAGAGGCAACCTTTCTTCTTACTATGTCCAAATCATATCTAGAAAACTGGACAATATAGTGGTGTCTATTTCATGACCTGAAGTGCTCCAAATAGAGGTCCTCACTCAGCTAAGTATGAAATAAAACACGGGCTAAGGGTTGGTGTGCTTTTCCATTAGGCATTACCTGTGGAACAGTCCTACTTGGTAGTCATATGGAAACTTGAAAACACAGGCAACCTTTCTCGCTGCTAACGATTCAGGCAAGATGGCTTTGCATGGCCAAGCATCTGTTGCCTGCTGCTCTTACCTTACTTTCATTTCCTGAGAATTCACTTAGAAACTTGCTGTTAAAGCTTGAAGAAATGCTT
The DNA here is from genome assembly GCA_004027595.1 of Dinomys branickii. Classification (NCBI taxonomy): domain Eukaryota; kingdom Metazoa; phylum Chordata; class Mammalia; order Rodentia; family Dinomyidae; genus Dinomys; species Dinomys branickii. The sequence continues at coordinate 2,469 of PVLD010029641.1, forward strand.
TCTTGCTCATAAATACAGCTCCTCTGCAAACAAGATGCAGATGGAACTGATGGAGAATTCTTACTTTTGCATCTGCTGTGTAAGTATGGGATGTTAAAGTTTTTATATAAAGAATCCAGACTTAGAGCTAAGGCTCTAGGAGCCTTTAACCTGGACCTCGACCTAGATCTAAGGCTTAGACCTCCCCTGATAAGACCATTCCATTCTGCCTATACACCATGGGAGGAGGCACAAATAAAGCTTAGGCAGTCAAGCATGGCTATATTTCACAGAACTTTGTTTATAGATACTGGAATTCAAATTTTTTAATATAATACATTCTCTTTTTTTATTTTTTCCAACATTTAATACTATAGAAAACTCTTGAGGGTTTTACAGACAGAAGTCAGGGTCTGGGTCGTATCTGTGATTTGCGGACTACTGTTCCAAGGGGTATTACATATTCAAACAACAAGAGCAACAGCTCATGCGATCATTACTCAGAAACACAGCAAGAAAGGGCCTGCCAAGAGCCCTTCCAGTCAGTGCAGGGGTTGTGTATTCCTGCCAGGCAGCTAGGTCTCATAAAGAGATTGCCTGAGGTAAAAGCAGTTTGGAATTTTTTAAAAAAAAGTTTTGCATATTCCTCAAATGGAGGACCAAACACTACCCAGAATACCCACTATAGCTCTTCTTCCTCAGGGGAGAGAGACCCCAGAAGACCCAGGGAGAGCATCAAACCACTGTTTCCCAAAGGAATGTGGCATGACGCTGCAGGGCCAAGAGGAGAGGAAGTAACTGGTCCACTAGGGTTTCCTCTACTCTTCCCTTTCAAGGTGGGAACATAATATGCCTATGACTACAACTCAGACAACACAGACTACGTGGAAGGAAAGATCGCAGTTTGCAAGGATCCAGCTGTGGGAGGTGGGGAGAGAAACAGTCAGTCAGACAGACGGAGAGAGAGGGAGACAGGGAGAGGGAGAGAAACAGGGAAATGGAGAAGTAGAGAGACAGAGAAAGACAGAGAGAGAGATTTCATTCAGTTTCAGGCTTGCTGCTTAGAAAGATGTTAGAACACATTCACAGTGAAATTGATACAAACTGAAGTTATTTCTCAAGAGAGAAAATACATTTACACGCAACTAAAAGGAAAAGATTCATTAGTGCAAGCTCTTCATGTTTAACAGTTCCGATTCCTTTGCAGTTAGAAATTTTATGACTCACCATAAGAGAGATTGGGAGGGTGGGAGGAGAGGCAGGTGGTACAAAATGCTGAATTCAATTTCCTTCCTAACTTGAAATTTTCTGAAGTGCTGCACATTCTAATAGGACTTTTAACCGTCTTTGGTTTTGTCAGAAAATGTTCTTCTTTTCTCTTTTTTAACTAGATGACAGGGACCAATTAAATTAATGAGCCTCACAAAAGTATTTCCCTTGGCAAATGGCAGGCTGTATTAATGTTTGCACAGTGCACTTTCCAAGCTGTGAGCGTCTGAGCAAAATGCCTGTGTTGCATGGGATATGTTCATGTGCTGTTGGCTTCTGCCACAATACATATATTAAGAGTTAGGTTCAGTGTTGTAACAGCACATGTGATTTAGACATATGTGGAGAATATGGGCTATTAAAGGTGTTAAACATGAGTCATCTCTTCAAGTGATCCACATCAGTTAGTCAAACTAGTTATTTAATAATGACAAGCAAAATTTCTTAAATGGTCATAAAAATCATAAAAATGCTAAAAACATGTCTATTTACATTGTTCAAATACATTATTTTGATAGTGATATGATTAAATCATTATTATAACCTCACTAATACTGTATCTACATGTATTTCGACTGCACAAGGTAAAGTAAAATGACCAGGGCTCAAGAACCTAGAAATATATGATAACAAATAATGCAATATTCTTTTCTTGTAAAAACACAGTACAAGCATGATGGATATTGTTACTTACCATTGGATTTCTCTTCAACAAGACTTCAGTGTTTATAGTTGTTTATTCATCTTTTAAAAACTATCAACATATAAAATCACTGATTTGTTTAGTGTTTCTTGTTTACACCAGTTAATTTCACTTTAAAACAATACTTTGTACATCAGTATTTACATAAAAATTTTTCTAGAATGTGCACAATTAAAGAAATCTTTTGATAACGCCTTCAAAATTGTGACTTTAAATATAATTGTCATAATTATTGACAAAAGTATCAATAAATAATACCAAGTTTTAAACTTATGTTATATGGAAAAAGGAGAATCTATCAGTATGACAATGAGCCTATGTCTCATGGTTCACTTACCTTTTTAATTGTTATAAATGCAGTGACTCACTGTCTATATGCATGGAAAATACAAAACCATTTTCAGTATAATCCAATGAAATTCCAAATTGAGGTGAACTGCTAATTTAGGCTATACATTGTAGAATTATATTGCATTTCTGTTAGATTTGTGGGATTTAATTCTAATATTAATATTTCCTAGGCTTTGTGGTTACAAAATAATTCACCTGATTTACTACTTTGCCTTGAAGTATATGAGTTCATTTAAAATTTTTTTAGAATCGGGAACATTCTCCATGTAAAGAGGCACTAAGAACTGATACACAAGTTGATGGCCAAGGCACAAGCAGTAAAAGGGACTTCATTCACACTAGTGCTTAGAAAGAACATGTAGACATTGTACATCTGCCATTTACACATTCAGGGTACTATTCTCTGAGACAAATTCACTAAAGGCACCAAAGCAAGTGATTTTTTTTCTACTACATTAGTGCACTTCTAAGAGCATGAATGAGTAACTTTAAGATAAAAAGAATTGAAAAACTGTGTGACTATCAATTACCATCTATCAACCTGGCTGGAAGAGCAATACCTAGGAGATTAGCAATGCACAGCTCTGGGTGTGCTGGTGAATTACTTAACATTTAGGCCAGTGAACTGAGGGGGAAAGAACCACCCTAACTGTGGGTGCGGACCAACCAAAATAGTCTTCTAGCATGGATGGAATAAAAAAAAGGGCATGTGCCCATTTTGAAAGGCTCCAGTCTCTTTCAGTGGGTCCCTCCTTTGCTGTCATCACCTTTGGACGTTGTTTTCTAGCTCAAGCTTCTTCTGCTTCCAGTTCTTCAACTGTGGTCTGGTGCTGCATCCCTGACTCAGCGAGCTTCTTGGCTTTCACTTCTCTGGGGTTGAACAGACACAGGACCCTCTGGCTCTCCAACATACAGACAGCTTCTGTGGGCTGTCCTACCTCTCATCTTGTAAGGGTCCCTGATAAATGCCCTTGCATAATCATACACAATTTTCTATCAATTCTGTTCCTGTAGAGAGCACTAACCAATACAGTAGTCACTAAATACATGTATATCTGAAAACAAAAGATAAATACATTTAGAGTGCTCCTTTTTGCCCAGATGTAGAAAGGTGACCCACAATTAACCACTCATTGCTAACATGGAAATCAGGCAAAATACAGAAACACCTGCTTTCAGACTTCAGAAAATAGGCAGTTTGACAAATCCCTGAGACAAAAGAAACAAGGTGAGCTCTACCTATGCTTAAACTTTCAGCCCATAAAGATATTTATAGTTACATGTTCATGGAATAGGTAAAGCATCTTTAAGTGGGCAACAGATATCTAACCAGTAAGGACAAATATGGGCAAAACAGATTACGTTAAAATTGAAAATGATTGCTCAGCAAATCACATTCTAAGGAAAGTGGGAAGATATAAAATGCAAGAAGATATTTATAATGCTTTTGTGTAGCAAAATAATGTTGGCCAAACCAATAGAATAAAATGTATGAAATATTTAAAGAGATACATTATGAAAGAGATTATTGAATAGCCAATAAGCATCAGTGTTATTAATTGCCAAAATAATGAAACTAAAACCGTGAGATAGCACTTAGTGAAAGAACAAGATGTGTAAAGAGAGAAAGCAACAGAAGTAGCAAACATTCTCTACGGTGTGGAGAAGAGAAACCCGCAGACCCCACTGATGGAGATGTAAAGTCCTCTCACGCCCTGGACAACGGTGTTACCTACTAAATTCAGCCTTCACTTATTGTGTTACTCACCAGTGTCACTTTTCGGGCCTGGACTCCAAAACGTGTATATTCATAGCAGCACAAAACATAATACCAAAAAGTGAAAATAACTTAAACGCCCATCAACAGTAGATTTGGTAAGTGTGGTATAACAATACAGTCAAAAGTGAAGTTTCAGCTAAAGGTGTAGCTCAGTGGTAGAGCTCTTGCCTTGTATGCGGAAGGTCCTGGGTTCAATCCCTAGCACTGCCAAAGAAAAAAAAGTTAAGTTTCAGCCTTGATTCTTGCATTTAAGGATCCTTTATCTTGTCCAATTCATTTAAATTTCCTATCAATTGTGTACCTGTGAACAGGCAGGCACCCTCTCTGTTTGTCTGGATGACTGAGATTTGTAAAGAGTGATTAAGAGCCAGCACCATCACCAGGCCCTCCCCCACAATGTACTCACCAATCTTTCTCATCATTATTAGACAATACCTGTTTTTTCCTTTTACTTGTATTCTGCTTAATTTGGTAGAAGGAATCATAGTTCGGAATTCAGATTCAAATATGCAGAATCTCTTTCATTAATTTACAAAATTTATTTGTTTTTAGTTTCTTTTTGGTTTTGCTTATTAGATCATCCACAATTCTCATTTTCCGTGCTGATTTCTTCCTGCCCAGCCAGCCTACCATTTGATGCCCTTTCTTCTATTCACATTAAGCACTGACTGTCAACTGGAGTGTCTACTTCCTTATTTGTGAACATATTGGTAACTTTGATGTTGGTGAGTAGGAGGGGAAAATGTTTGATTAACATTTCATAAGATTTGAATCTATTCTTTTCTTCAAAATGTACATTACAAAAGACATCTGAGACAAGATTTCCCACTCTAGCTCCCCCTTTTTCCTTTGTGAGCTCCCTCAGCATTACTGGTGTTAATTTGTTAATAATAGCAGTGTCTGGAGAAGACTATTAGCAGTTTATTGACTGTAGGAGTCTCCCTTGTGGCTAGAGAAAATGGGCTGCAAAGATGAGACTCCTACCACATAATTCTACAATTTAAGGGACTTTTAAAAATAAAAAAGAAGTTTTAGGAATTTACATAAAATTTATTGACAATTAAAATAATTTGACTATGGATATAAAACAATAAAATATACATGAATTTGTCAAAATTTTTGTTTTGTTATTCACATTTCTCACCTGCAAATATTCAGTTCTCTGGAACAGTCCTTATTTAGAAGTATCTGACAGGTGTGGTAGGGTAAGATAGACTGGTGCTAGGTCCCAAACTTTTAAAATATATTTTGTTTCTATAGCTTTATCCAAACATGGTTGACAAACAGAGAAGCACATATATAATTGGACAATTGCAAGAGTTTTGAGATACTTACTTAATATATACACATATTTGCAAAACCATCAAATTAAGTTAAACATTTGCATCACTCTCAAAAACTTCCTCTAGTTCACTTAATTTCTCACAGAATTCTTTGCTGCCTCATATTAAATTAACCACTGTCCCACCTTCAGTCATCACAAGTGAACTTTCAATAGGTTTAGGTGAATGCAATGATAGAGAGTGTAACTGTTATGTGGTTTGAATTCTTTCACGCAATATGGTTACTTGAGCTTCATTTTTGTACATACATGCATCAACAGTTCATTCTTTTTTTAATTCTGAGTACTTATTTCATTTTGTGTCTGTACCAAAAATTCTTTATCTGTTCACCTGTTCTTGAAAATCTGAGTAATTTCTGATTTTTTTGGCTACTATTGATGAAAGTGTTATAAATATTCTTGCACAAGTCTTTGTATAGAGGTATAATTTCAGTTCTCATGAGTGAACATTTTTGGATTATATGATAAGCATATGGTTAACTTTTTAAGAACTTTTGAATTGTTGTCAAGAGTGACTGAATTTTATTCCCACCAACAATAAGTAAACCTACTAACTAGCTGCTCCATATTCATGGCAACACTTGGTTTGGTCAAACATGTACTTCCAGCTGTTCAGATGAGTACTAATGACATCTCCTTGCTCTAGTTTGCATTTCTTTAAAGACTGGTGATGCTTGGAACCATGTCATGTGCTAGTGTGTCATCCACTATGTTCTTTTACAAATATCAATTCCATTTTTTTTGCCTTTTAATTAATTTGTTATTGTCTAACCTTGTGGATCTTTTTTCCCAACAAATGAAACTCTATTGTAAAATGTCTGGAAAATATACATCCAAAAGGATCCTGGAATCAGAAGTGAGAAGTATGGCCAATTTAAAGGCCAAACAAATATACTACAGAAAATTTCATCTTAGTGTCACAGTGAATAATCACGGAAATGGCTAAATTTTGTAATAGAAAGCATGCCAAATTAATTTCCTGCACAGACTTACATTACAACAGTTTACTCTTTGCATTTAAATCTTTCTCTCCCTTCTGACCCACCTTAAACACTCTCCCTCTGCTTCTTTAGCACCATTACAACAAGTCTTTTTGGACCTACACGTTTTAATGTATTCTTACGCTGCCTTTCTTAAAGAAACCTTTGACTTTGGAACAATTTTAGGTGTTCAGAAAAATCGTAAAGTTAATGAAGAAAACTCTCATAATATTCACCTAGTTTCTCCTAATATTATCCAGTCACACTACTTTTCAACACTAAAAATCAGTTTTCACAATTGTTTTTAACAGAACTGGATCCTTTATTTGAATTTTGTGAAATTTCCCACTGATGTTCTTTTTCTGCTTCTGTATCAAACCCAGGATACCACACTGCATTTACACACATGCAAGCTCTTTCTCATACATATTGTTTTCTTGTCCTTTATAACTCTCATGGCCTGGATCGTCCCTAAGTGTCCAGTGCAAATATTTTGTGCAATGTCCATCAATTTGGACTTGTGAAGTATTTTCCTCATAACTAGACTGAGGTGTGGGTTTAAAGGAAAGAGATCATAGGTCAGCGATGGCTTTTACAGTTTTCAGTGGTAAAAAGAACCTGCTGTGGCACAAGTGTCATAGGCTAGCCATGCTGCCCTAGGTGTACCCTGCTGACCACAGCCCATCATACTCACATGATACCGACTTCAGTTTTCATCTGCGGTACTAACTTTGAACCCACAAGTGATGGATAGGCCTACTTTCTTATCTACATTAATTCTGTTTGTCCCTTACCCTTATTCTCTGGTTTGGAAGTGTATCACTAAATCTAGACCACGTTCAAAAGAGGGTTTTGTACATTTTAAAACCAAGATGTATACTAATATTTCTTGTGCGAAATGAGTCACCCTAAATTTAATAACTAAAGCCCCACGTGCTTGTTATTGCAGTTTTCATGGCCCAGCATCTGAGCACAGCTTAGCTGTACCCACTCTTAAGGGTATCTCCAGGCTCAAGTTGACATCTCTGCAGTGCTGAGGTCACATCCGGAGCTCAGAGCACCTTTTTAGCACATGAGGTTGTTATCAACAGAATACAATCCATTTGCTTGTACTGCCAATATTCCCATGTCCCGTAGGCTGTTTTCCAGGGATTTCTCTGTGCTTCTATAGACTGGCCTCAAATACTGCCACAGGGTCAGCTCCCCAGTCATCCGCAGCACAGCTGCCTGCTTCCTGCCAGGCATAGGACCTGCCTGCTTACCCAGAATAATCTCTTTTTTGGAATAGCTCAAGAGTTAGCAGACCAATAACCTAATCCTGGTGATGAATTCTATCACACAGCCAGGCCCTACCCATGCTCACAGAAAGGAGTTATGTGAAGTCTGTGTATTAGAGTGGAGAGCACATGTGCCTCTCCCAATTCTTTCTATCACATAAAGGTGGTCTTCTTACTGAATTATTAGAGTTCTTTATAAATCTAGATACAAATCATCTGGCAGGTATATACTTTATAATTTTTTCTATGCAGCTTACATTTTCATTTCTATAAAAATGTCCTTTGAAAAGCAAAATTTTGATTATATTGTTTGTTTTTACTTTATAGTTTGTGCTGTTTTCTCCTACTCAAGAGTTGTCTCATCCAATATCACTAAAATTTTTTCTGTTCTCTCTTACAAATGCCAAAGTGTCAGGGCAATTAAATATAGAAAAGGAAATCTTTCAACAAACAATGCTGCAACAAGTGGAATCTTTAAAAAATGAACTGCATCTTTTTCCACATGTCATTTATAGAATATAAACCAAAATGTTCCACAGACTGAGATGTAAGACATGGAACTATGGCATCTTCACTGATAATATCCATATTATCTGTGACACACTGTATCAGTGATAATCTAGCCAAAGAAACTTTTGTTCTCCTAATATCCACTCCATAGAAAAAATTTGCTCCTTGCCCCACTCTATGGACAGGTATTGAAAGAAACATTTTGAAGTTTTGTTGACATGGAGCTGACAGGGGAATAGATAAATCTTAATAGAATAGTGACAGAGATAAACATCTAAAAGTATATTTAGCAAATTCACCTATACATGCCTGTGACATGACAATCTCAGGGATCTATGCAAAGATACCTGAGAAACACATCCTCTTTTAGGGCTGTATTCCAGGAGAATATTATAAAGACTGGACAAACATTTGCAAAATGTGCTTGACAGAAGGGAAGAGTGATGAGAAGTAGTAGAATGTCAGACCTTGTATAGAGTCTTTCTTATTATATTTTGGGCAGCTAGAGTATCTCTTACTGAAAATGTTTAAGGGCAAAAGTGTTTTAGACTTCGAGAACTTTTGGATGGCCAAAGGGATTATGCAGTGGGGGAAGAATGCATGCATGTTAAAATGAAATGTGTGGAGAGGAGAAGTCCAAGCCTAAAGAAAACATATGCATTTTCTACAAATTTTGGTGTGCCTGTATATAGAGATTAATTCCATGAGGTCAAGTATGGAATTTTCCACATTCATTGTCAGCATTCAAACAATTTTAGGTTCTGGGTCATTGCAGATTTCAGATCTTAGAATCAACACGTATTCAGAGTATACCATTATATATTTTTCATTTTTTACTTTATAATCTGTTTACAAACAACTTTTATTTTTCTTCTGTGTTTTGCTGCAGGGAGTAGCTTAACCACATGACTTTGCTAGATGATTTCTGGAATTACTGAATGATTCTCCACCAAAGATAATGCTGACAAAATTTTTTTCGTATGTAATATATATTAATGAAGAAAATTCCATCTTGCTTTTAACTTTTGTGGAGTTTTTAACAAAAGTAAGTGTTAAATTTTCCCTACTACTTCTTATTGCAACTACTAATAGCAATTGCTCCAACAATATCATTGAAATTTTAATAGGAAATCAAAAGTAAACACAACATGTTTAAATTTTGATAATTTTATTATGGTCACATAAAATGCCTTTGTTCTTAAAGAATACACATTGATATTTTTAGAGGTAAAGGAATACAAGTAATCAAAAAATTAGACCCCCAAAATTGAAAGACCCTATCAAAAAATGGGTACCTGAGATGAATACACACTTCTCAGAAGAAGAAATACAAATGGCAAGTAAATACATGAAAAAATGTTCAACATTACTGGTCATTCAAAAATGGAAATTAAGATTTCTATCAATTTTAAGTTGAATTCATTAGTTGAATTGTTACAAAATATTAATATTATTATTTTAAAATTATTATTGTATAATAAAATAAATATTTCACTTATGAGTATGGTCTCTAGTTGCATCCATTTACCTATAAAAGCCTCGAGTTTATCTTTCTTTATAGCTGAGTAATAATCCTTTGTATAAAAATATCAGTTTTCTTATCCACTCCTCAGTTGATGGGCACTTGAGTTGTTTCCAAATTATTTCTATGACAAATCATGCTGCTGCAAAAATGAGTGCACATGTATCACTGTGGTGTGATGCTTTTACTTCTTCTGGGAAAATACCCAGAAGGAGAGTGGCTGGGCTAAATGATACCTCTAATCTTAATTTTTTGAGGAACCTCTAGTCTAATTTCTAACATGTTTGCACCAGTCTACATTGCCACCAAAAGTAGAAAACTGTTCCTTTTGCCCTACCACCCATCCAGCATTTGTTGTTGGTTTATTTCTTGATGGTAGCCATTTTTACTGGGGTGAGATGAAATCTCAGTGTTGTTTTAATTTACATCTCTTGAATGACCAATGATATTCAATGTTTTTTCATCTATTTATTTGCCATTTGTATTTGTTCATCTGAGAAGTGTGTATTCATCTCAGATGCCCATTTTTTTATTGGGTCTTTGAATTTGGGTGTTCTGAGTTTTTTCAGTTTTTTCTATATTCTAACTATAAGTCCTTTCTCTGAGGGACAGTTAGCTAAAATGTTTTCCCATTCTGTGGGTTTTCTTATCACTTTATTGGTGGTTTCTTTTGAAGTAAAAAAGTTTTATAATAGGATGAGATCCCAATTGTTGATCCTTTGAAGTGTTTCCTGTGCAGTTTGGGTTTTGTTCATGAAGACTGACTACCCCTATGTCTTCAACATTTTGACCTAATTTCTCTTCCAGTAGATTTAGTGTTTCTGCTGTAATATTTAAATTTTTCATCCATTTTGACTTTAGTGCATAGTGATAGGCATGGGTTTAGTTTTAGTCTTCATCATGTGCAAAGGCAGTTTTTCCAGCACCCTTTATTAAAGAGGCTGTCTTTCTTCCAGTGAACATGTTTGCCCCTTTGTCAGAGACAGGGTGGCTGAGTGTGTTTATAGTTGTGTCCACATCTTCTAATCTATTCCACTGGTCTTCAGGTCTATTTTTTGCCAGTACCACCCTGATTTTATCACAATACCTTTCAGAACCACATGTGTAAACACCATATTATCTCCCTAGTGTAAGACCCTGAAATAGTAAATAAAACTGAAAGGTACAATAGATGTAGTGAAAGGAAAGAAACTGCTTAATAGGAAAGAACTGGGATGAAGAAAAGAAGAAAAGAAGGAAGGAAGGAATACACACACACACACAGAGCTAAGATAATTGGACTGCTAATTCCTATGGGTTTATTGAAATGAACAGTTAATGTTTAATTGGTTGATCAGTTTTGCATACTTATATCTGATAATCTAAGCAACTACTTTGAAGATAACAATAACCAATACAACCTTTGTTGATTTCCTGTCACCTCTGTATAGTTTTCATAGTTTTTGTGTTGTTTTGTTTTTGTCTTTGTTTTGTTATTTTGTTTTTGTTCTTTTCTCTTTAAAATAAAAATTAATAAAACAAATATGTTTTTGTTCTAATCAGTAGAAGCAGAGATTCAAGAGGTAATAGGAAATAGATGAACATATAAAATCAAAGAAGTAAAAATCTTTAAAATGAGCTGAGGAACAAGAATGAACTCATGAATTTTCTGCTATTAAAATCTATACTGAAAAAAGACAGAGGGAAGGACCACCCAACAAGCATGTCCAATTCCAAGTGTATTGCCTCTCACACTTTTTGGAAGGAACTGAGGGCTCTGGAAGTAAGGTCTGATTCTTTTCTGGGGAAAACAGAAGCTATGCTACATCTCAGTCTTTCAAAATCAAAGAAGCAATGAATGATCTATGGGACTATGGGGTGTCATCAAAGAACAAAAGGAGCCAAACAAAAATTCTGAATCTGAGCATTCGAGGTCAAATGTGTTAGGGCAATGACTCATTCACCTGAGAAAGTGATACAGGGAAGGAATGGGTCATTTGATCTTCAGTGTTTAATCTGATTGCCTCTTTTCATGACAGCTTTATTTTATAGAAGAAAAGAATTCTTTCTATGGAAAAAAGTCAATCATAATGAAGACTGAGTGACAGTGTTATAAAATCATCATTTCACAACCTGAAATGACAAAATGTCTCCAGACAACAATTTCATTCAAAGTAAAAGTAAGTAAGTTTGATGAGACTACTGCAAAATGGATAGATTGCACTGACGCCCCGTAAACACAGTCACTTCAGACAATGAATCAACCAAGTAATATTGTCCTGATGGTGAAACATGAAAAGTACCTCACAAAAACTCTAACCTAAATATGGGGGTAAATTTTCCAAAATACCATGAGGTCTCCAATGATTATTGAATCCATAGGACAAATGATTTTTTCAACAACAGAAAGTATTTTTAAGAAGAAAGAATGGAAACATAGAACAATGGGTAATATTTTCCCAAAGCACATATCTCATTATGTCAATGCACTAAATTCAACATTTTGTATCTATAATCTCCTAAACCAGAGTAAAAATTAAAATGTCTAACTCATGTAAGGCAAAGCCCTTCACAGTGTGGACCTTGTCCACTATTTACTCTGATTTATACCCATCTATACGTACCCTACAATTTGATAATATTTACTATTTACACTTACCTTAGTGCTCTGTGGCTTCCTGTTTTTTGGCAATCTGGTGAATGCCTACTCCACTTCAAAGAAGAGACTTTTGCCTTATGCAAGGAAGCATCTGACATCTGCAGGGAAGAGTAATATTCAAAATGCACTGCCAGGTTCTGTTCCCTAGCTTATATCAGCTATATCCCTGCAGGAGGTGCTATGGCCACTGATACCCAAGCAATGAAGCACCAGGTAACTCTGGCTGTAGGTGGACAGTCTCAGTCTAATGGCCCATCAGAGTGTTAGGCATTTGGCATTGCCAGAGCATAAACTCCCCTGTTTGGACAGATGTCCTCTCACCAACAGGGATGAACTGCAAGGTCCAGGGAAGGTATGCTGTGAGCTATAAAGGTATTTTGGAAGTCTTTGTGGCTTGGTGAAGGCAAGGAGCAAGTGGAAAGGTGTGTGAGCTTGACTTTCTGGTTTGCTCTCTGTGGTTACCTGAACTATCCATGACTAGGGCTTCTGTATTCCTGATGCTCCAAAATTGAAATAGACTCAGTTCTCCAGGAAGTCTGTCAAGCCTTGGGACTCCTGCCTTGACTGACATTAACCCTTTAACCTGCATTGTGAGGGCAGCTTGGGTAAAGGAGTTAATGAAGCATGCTGGAAACACTGTAGTATTGTAACACCTAGTATGGTCGTATATGCTCAGCAGCTTTGAAGTCTCTGAGCTCTTGACATTCATGGAATTTTTGAACTGTGACTGTTATCTGGCTTGTGAATCTCTGGCAGTTACCACATTCAGGAAACCCTCTTTCCCTCTTTAGTAATCTTTTGTCTGCCCTGCTCTTCACAGTCAGGTGGTGGGTGGATTATGGCTGCACACTATGGATGAACAGGTCCCAAGGAAAAAAGAAATAGGAGTAGGAAGCCTGGGTGGATTTCAACCTCAAACTAAGCTGCCTTTCAAGTTACCGAAGGCTGACATTTTTAAAAGAATCATGCATGTACTGTAGGAGTTGGTGAAAGTGTCTCCTGTGATCTTTCTTGTCCATGATTCACGAATTTTTAGAGCCCACCTAAAAAAAAATCTTCATCTGTACCTGTTATGCTGTCACCCATGTACTCCTTGAATTTCTACACAACAGTTTCAGAATTCACTCAGTCAGTGCCTCGAAGATTTGAATGAACCTGCCTTTTGGGGAATGAGTTCAGACAGGAGCCAGAATGAGCAATAGTTATGTTCATCTCTGATCTTAGATGCGTTTTCTCATTGCACCTGCCGAAGTATTCTTGACACACTCTTCAGAGCTGGTTGACATAACTTTCAGTCTTCTGATAAATCCTGCTACTGACATTCAGTGCAAAGCTTCAGCAACATCCAAATCTCACTGGGCTTCATTTACCTCTATATTAAGAGAGAAGTTTAAAGTGGAAATTCATGGAAGAAGGGCCACAGACTCCCTTGATGGTTCCTTCATTATCCAGACAAAAATGCTAAAGGCAAACTTCACTGTGCTTTGGTTCTTGTTCACTGAAATTAAACTTTCTACTATGAAGAAAAGAGAACTAGTATCAGTCCTGAGAGATAAAAATGGACCAATAAGATGGACAGACCAAAGCCTGGAGCCACAGGGCTAAGAAAGGAAGTTTAAGGCTAGTGAAGAACTGATCTGATATCTGGGACACAATTTTCTCAGGCCAATTTCAGAGAACCTGACAAGAGAGCCATGGTCAGGAAGTAGCTGCTCCAAGTATGAAGTGCCAGGAAATCCCCAGAGGTTTAGCGATGCATTTGAGTTTCAGTCTCACTGCCATAGAGAACCCTAGTATTATTGCATGGTGCTCACTTACAAGACAGTAGCTAAAACCCAGCAACAAAAACAAGCCTCCTTTTGACTCTCTTTGTAGGGGATTAGGAAGAGAACCCTGAGAGAGCAATATTCCCTTGTCTCCCAAGCTGAGGTAAACAGAAACCTGGTGTCCTGAAAAGTTCTAATAAGTTCTCAACAGAAAAGCAAGGTCTGTGACCAAATACATTTGGCCAGTCCTGGCTAAATAATAGCATTCTTTTCCAGAACTTCACAGATTTTTTTAAAAATGTGCTAATATGCATGATAATTCTCCAAGACTCTATATTGTTTTCCAAACTCATTTAACTTTCAGGGTTTTTTTCTTCTTCTTTTCAAAACTCCTATTAGCATCTCATTGGCATTTGCAGTCTGTGCCACTCAACTTGGAAGCATTAATATAGTTCCATTTCCATTTCCATGGTAGCCAAGATGTAAGCCCCCTAAGAAGGCTTCCACTGTGTTTGGCAATAAAATGTCATCCAGAGAAGACTTCTGTGTGCTGGGACAGAAGCACAGAAAAGCCAGGGTATGGACTGACCAAGTGCCTGAGCCAGAAGGCCTCTAAATCCACATCTATGGCTGCAGAATCATTGTAACCAACAGTTTCTAGGCCATTCTTCTCCATGCCCAGATCTCCAGGGGCTGAGAAAGCCTGTGGGAAGGACTGTGTCCCATGTGACAAACGGGATGGGAATGCATGGTAAAGAAGGCAGGCAAAACCCACACTGTAATTTAAACAGCAAATTAAAGGACAGGTGGTAAGAAGCAGGAGTTAGACTTTTGGGGAGGTAGGAAGAGGATCTGGGCAAGTGGGGGAGAGGGAGGGTGCTAGGGAAAAGGGGAGGTAAAATATTCAAGATGTGATCTACACATACCAGTTTCCCAGAGTCAATGTAGTTATTTTGATATATTAACAAAAAGTAAACTCAAAGACGAATAAAGGAAGCAACAGAGCCAGGCAGAGGGAGGATCTAGAAGAAGGCTGAACGGCAGAGAAGGCTCCTGGTGACCTGAAACACCTGGCTGAACTCCTGCCCAGCTTCAGCAATCCTGGGTTTCTCTCAACCTTATAAACCCTGGGAGATGGGGGGAAAGAAGGGAAGAAGGTAGGGAAGGGAAGGGAAGGGAAGGGAAGGGAAGGGAAGGGAAGGGAAGGGAAGG
>PVLD010029642.1:0-17796 GCA_004027595.1 Dinomys branickii
AACCCCAGCCTTTTTTTTTTTAATTTTGAGACAAAGACCCCTAACTCACTACATTGCCCAGGCGGGGCTCAAATTCTCCATCTTCCTACCTCAGCCTCTGAGAGTGCTGAGATTAGAGACATGCACCACCATGCCCAAGCTTCTATCTATTAATTCACCTTTTTATGTATTTCATAGTATATTGCAGATATTTATAAAATTCTCCCTAAACACTTCACTATGCAATTCACTAATTAGTTCAATATTTTTCTGTTGTTTTTCTTTAGATGTAATTTTTTTTCTTTTTTGTGTTACTGGGCATCGAACACAGGACCTTGCACTTGTCAGGCAGGTGCTTATTCCACTGAACTATACCGCCAGCCCCTATTGATGTAAAATTTACAGTGAAGTTTGCAAATCTTAATTGCTCTTTAGCTTAGTTTTAAAAAATGATAAATCTTTATAACCAAAATCCTTTTCAAGATATAGGACATTTTACACCACCTTTTCTTCTGTCCACATTATTTCTTCTTGACTGGCTATATTCTCTCTGTAAAAGGTAAGGAAAAAGCTAGTCAGTGCTTAGAGTACAAAAGAGATGAATGTGTAATAGTAGATCAGTACATTTCTGTTCTCCATTCCTTGAAGAACTTTGTTTTTAACATTGTGGATGCTTCAAAACAGAAGACTGAATGAGAAACTTTTTTCAGTTATGAAACAAGTATTTTGGAAAATATCTAACCATAAATACCATGTATCTAGTTAAGTATTATGTAAGGCCAGAGCTACAGTATAATGCAATGTGAAGAAGTATCAGAGGCAAAAGAAAGGAAGTAGAAATGAGATGGGAAAGTAGTTTTTATATTCCTCTAGCAAATGTTCTATAAAATGGGGTTAAAATGTACATTATGCATACATAACATCACTAGACATCATATTCTGTCTTGAAAACAAAGGTACATTATTTGTTCCCAAACACAAACACAACATAGTCTGCCTTTAGGAAGTACAAATTAATTAAATTCCTGTGACTATTGGTCTTGAGTGTTTGTCATTTTATTTTTCATACATTTATGCCTAGTAAATATCAGGTATTTTGCTTACTTTAGCAATTCAGCACACATTAACTTGAGTTTGATACTTATTTACATTTAATGCAGAACAGTATTTTTCCAATAAAATAATTCTGATTACAAAAGAAGCTGTAACAAAAGTAAATTGATGTGGCCATAATAAAAAGGTGTAGTGAACACAGTCATTTGCATATAGTTCCTGAAATATTACATACTGGCTTTGAAGTCCATTTCAAGGATGTCACCCGTAGTCCATTAGTTTGGATAATGAGCCCTATAAGTACATTTATAACTTGTGGCACTGCAAGGAGATGGGTTCTAATTTCCATCCTTTTATCTAGACAAGTTGAAAGAAGGTCATTGGAGGGCTCTATATGATTCATTGTCTCAAAACGTATCAGATAACAGAGACCTGATAATGTTCATGCATTAAGTGTTTTCCTTATTTGGAAACAGCACTTAAAAGAAATCTTTCTATGATCATCCTTTGAAGTGGAGTAGAAAAAGATATTAAAAGAAGCTCTATCCCTGTCTTTCCTGTTTGAAACATTATCAAGTACATGACCAGACAGCTATTCTTCAACAAAAAAGAAAGCAGCATTTAACAGAAAAATGAAAAGCCGTTAGTGGCTTTTACAGTCTGTGAATGATATAACAAGATATTTAATCAACTTTTCTCTCTATTAGAACTGTTAAAGGAGGAAAAAAAGTATTTTCTTAAAGAAAAAGCATTCATGTTCCTGAACATAAGGAAAGCTTTTAATTTTACTTATAATCATTTGTCCTAACTTTACTTTTTGTTATCAATGTCACTCCAAGTAAATACTTAAGTTGTAGCCTACATTAATGTTACAGTTTTTAAAATGTCACAACAGCAACAGTAACATATATTCTATCATCAGTGTCAGTTTTATGTCAGAAAATGTGGAATTGTAGGCAATTCTTAGTCTTTGTGTTTGATTCAAAGTTAATAGCTGCTTTTGTTCATTTTCTCTATTATTCATTATTATAAACTTTTTTACTGTGCTTATCTTCTTTATAGATGTAAAGCAATCATCGATCAGTTTGGTCAGAGAATAAACTCTAAGCATTTCCTAGTGGAGGACAGTTACTTTTCCGAGAATACATGCTCACATGTGCAATACAGGTAAGACACTCCATCTGCTAGCCAAGGGAGGGCGAAATGGCACTGTGAATATACTGACATTCCTTTATGATTCTATACTTCATGTAAAGGGATGCCAAACCAGAGATGTACTCAATATCTACTACTCTTCTCTTATGGAGTCTAGTTTGAGTGTAGCCTTGTATAATTCCACATATTTCATATCAGCTAGGGTTTGTCTGTAGGCCACATAGCCTCTTTGGTGAGTCAAGAGAAGATTAAAGCAGAACTTTACTTGGTTTCTAAAGGTGTCACTTTTATCCTGAGTTAAATATTTGAAATGTGAGGTATGAGATTTATGCATGGGTTCTAAATTATTGCTTTACTCTTATGTTTTACAGGCAAATCTCCAGGGCAGTCCTAATTACAGATAGATCTGTATTAAAGCCAAATTCAGATCAACAGGTAAATTCAGTCCTATAAAACTTTTAAAATAAATTTGCTATGTTAAAATGGAAATTACAGTGTTGTAGTATTCATGGGGAAGTCGTTACTATCAAGCTAATTAATATACCTCTTTTTCTCATAGTTACCTTTTTAGTGGTAAGAATACTTAAGATCTGTTCTTACCAAATTTTAAATATGCAGTATTATTTACTGTAGCTCTCGTGCCGTACATTAGATCTGTAAAATGTATTTTTCCTGTTTACCTAGAAGTTTTTGTATCCTATGACCAGCTCTTCAATTTTACATACTCCTCAAACCCTGACAGACAGCCTTCTATTCTGCTTCTATGAATTAGACTTTTTTCAGATTCTACATGTAGATAACATCATGTAGAGTTGGTGCCTGGCTAATTTCACTTAACAAAATGTCCTGTGTTCATCTGTGTTGTCACAGATGAGAGTCTTTCCTTATTAGCATGAATAACACTCCATGTAATATTGTTACATATATACACATACCTTGTATTTTTTATTCATTCACTGATATACACTTAGGTTGTTTACTTATATTGTCTGCAAGGAACAATATTGTAAGGAACATGGGTGTGCAAATATCTGTTTGACATAATTATTTAATTTCCTTTGGATGTATACCCAGAAGCAGCTTTGCTAGATCATACTTATGTCTGTATTCTATGTTTTTATGGAAATTTCTTACTGTTTTCTGTAATGCAGTACCACTTTGCATTCCCACCAACAGTGTATGAGGCTTCCCATTTATGCATGTGCTTACTGACATTTGATGTCCTCCTTTTGATGATAGCCACCTCACAGGTGTGAAGTAATACCTTAGAATCTAGTACTTTTTAATAACATTGTTGCTGGTGTTTTCTTTTGCAGTACTGGGGATTGAACTCAGGACCCTGCGCTTGCTAGGCAGGCGCTTATTCCACTGAGCTATATCCCCAGCTCCATTGTTGCTGAATTTAATCTGTATAACAATATGTGGAAATCAATATTGGTGGAGTAAAATATATTAAGCCATATATACTAGCATTTTTAAAATACATTTGAAAGTACATAAGGACAGTAATATAATAGCTATGTTTTCCTAAGTATTTCTCTCCAGTGGAATAAATAACTGAATATTGTATAGCAGTTTCATTCTATGAAAATTGAACTCAATCTTTGTTTTGACAATTCTTTCTGTGAAATTGAAAGTGTAGTGTTATGGGAAAGAAAGAGAATCCCTAGAGAATACATTTGAAAAATCTTGGAACAAAAGACTTTGTAGTAGGCAACTCTGTAGCAAGCCCAGAAAGCCATTGGGCTTGATATGATTTAATTTCAGCACACAATCCCTGTTATGGTATTTTCTCGACACTGTTGTTCATTTCAGCACCTCCCTTTTATCCCCAATTCCGTAAGTGTCTCTTTGTGCCTATCAGTTTTTTATTAGTCCAAGCATCTAAATTCCAGAGGCAGGGTGTTTCTAACTATATTGTACAGTCAAGTAAAATCAGCTTACTCTGGTGTGACTGTCAGTTTTATATGCTACACCTAAAAATAGGATCCTAAAATTTCTTAAATTAGAAGCCTCTTATTATATAAAACAAATATATGAGTGGATAAAGTTCATTCTTTGTCCCAGTTTTTATTGCTAATAAATGAGTACTGCATAAAAGAAAGCCTAATGATATCTGTTATACATGCAAGCGTACACACTCGTTTCATTTAATCATTTAGTAAATAAATGCCTTTTACCTGCCAACTGATATGCCAGATTCTGAGAAGGTAACCTTAACCAAGAGAGCACCCCTGCCCTCAAACAGCATGTAGTCATGAAGACACTGAGGTAGACAAATAGGAAGTACAGTTCACTATGCCAAATGTGAGGTTGGCTGTAGCAAACGTGTAACAGCTGTTTTATCACTTATCTTACTAGCCTCTCATTGCTGGTTGACTTTTTTGTATCTCCCAGGAAACTGTGAGCTTTGAGAGTGGATCAAAGAGAGACAGGAAGGCAGGAAAATGAGGAACTAATAAAAACAACTCTTGGAAAAAGCTAAGCTCTTGGCAGTAAGAGAAAGGAGAATAATTGGAGCAAAATCTAGGCAAAGGTTCAGGAGGGTGAGACTCAGAGAAGAGGTAGAAGCATGGCCCCTGGCTGAGATGGGAATCACACTGAAACAAGAGGGAAGCGCAGCAGGGTGTACAAGTACGTCAAACTGGAAGGAAATGTCACTGCAGTGAGTTCAAGAATGACCTCTCTTCTGCTCGTATTATGGAGCAACGCTAATGGTCAAGTCTGAAGACCACAGATTTTGGATGCTGTAATCTGTTCTCGTTCTTCCAGCTCTTTTATTCACTTACACCCAACCTGTGAAGGCACTCACAAATCCTCATCTCCTCTGTCTCCTCCTAGTTTATAATCTCCCCTCTGCCCTCTTCCTTTTCTCTGCCCTAGATATCTTCTGAACTGCCCTTTGCCCGACACCTTTAGTTCCCATGTTTTCATATCTGGTGACTGTGCCCGCAAATGGGATTCCTGTCCCTGGGTCTGGCTGTAACGTGCACCTGGGTCACTGATGGCTGTCATCTGGTGAAAACCATACTACTACATTTGAGAAAACCACACCACTATAAAGTCACAGGCCAACATCATTCAGCTGTCTCAGCACCCACTACCAGTCCACTCTTCCACTGGCCTCAATTAGCTCCTGCTTGTTTTTTATGCAGTCACTAGTCTCTAGTGTCACTATTTACCCACACTACTCCTCCCGTGCTTCTCTTACCTCTGCCTCACTGGTGAAAAATGAGGCCACTCACATACAATGGCCCTTCATTTCCAGTCCTGCCATCCATACCAGCCCAGGGCCACCTTCTTTCAGAAGTCCCCTTGATACCTGAACACACACATACTCACACACATGCCACTCTTTCTTTGTCTCTGTTATACTTTCAGACTGTTACCAGTATCTTCCCTTCAATGTAAAGGGAGCTAGCAAATTTCATTCCAAAAATAAAAAATAAAACAAAATCAAAAAATCTTATTCCCTTGGCCCTTCTCTAATGTCCAATCTGTCCTCTCCCTTTATCAACGTTTTCAACACACTGTCTGTACTTGCTGCCTCCAGTCGCTTACCTCCCGTTCATTTCTAAACAACACCAACCTGACTACTACCCTTACATTTCCGCCACAATTTCTTTTGTTAATTTAATTAATAATGTCACAACAGTCGGGTTCAGGGGACATTTTTTCACTCTTTCTACTAGCACTTCTCTGGTACGCTTGACAAATTATTATTATTCCCTTTCTCTGAAAGCTGTACTCCTTGGGCCTTGGGCTTTATGACACTGCACCTTCTGGTTCTTCTCATGATTCTGGCTGTCTTCTTTCTGCTTCCTTTCTCGACTCTTCTTCCTCTGTCCTGTCCTTAAATATCTGTGGCTCCTCCAGATTCTACTTTGATCCCACAGTGTTATCTTGCTCTGTGCACATTCACCAGATGGCAGTGTGTATTCTCATAGTTTGCACTATGCATAAATATTGGTGCAAGCACTTACACATATATCATACGAATGTCTTTCCCATATGCCAGACTTGCTATGTGGCATCTGTCACGGGGCACACATTCAAAACTGACTTCACCATCTTCCCACTCAAAACTCCTCACCTGATGCTTCCTTCCTCCCAGAATAGTGCTGA
Organism: Dinomys branickii; assembly: GCA_004027595.1. Classification (NCBI taxonomy): domain Eukaryota; kingdom Metazoa; phylum Chordata; class Mammalia; order Rodentia; family Dinomyidae; genus Dinomys; species Dinomys branickii. The sequence goes on from PVLD010029642.1 coordinate 6,313, forward strand.
TACCCTTCTAACAGCAATAAATTTTTTCTCCCCTTTCTGACATGTCAGCATCCTTGAGTTCCTGCCAATGTAACTTTCTAAGCATTGGCTTTAGTAACTTTTCTTTCATATCAATTTTACTATCTCCATCCTGTTTAAAGAGCTCATTGCCTCTACCTTTTAACTGGTCATCCTGCCTCTCATCTTGTCTCTTTCAAATCCATCCTCCACAGAGCAATCACAGTCTCTCTTTCTCTGCCTCTCTGACAATAAAACAAGGCTTAGAGAAAGGAAAGAACAAGTGCAAGTCAAGATAAATTTTATGAAAATGGTAATAGACTGTTGAGGGAATGCTCTGAGTGTTTTTTATTAACTGAGATTTGAGACAGTTAACTTCTCAGAGCTTAGGTGACAGGTTACTGATTGTGTATTAAAAATTTGATAGTTGCAGGGACTACAAGAAGTCTTATTGGTAAAGTCCTTGAGATGCTTTTCCAATTGTGAGCATATTTTCAATAAATATTTTTGTTGCTTCTTTCTCTTTAATGGTAAAGTATATTTTCTGTCATGAATACCACCAAAGGGACTGAAGAGGAACATGAAGAGCTCATTCTTTGAGATATCTTGAACCCAAAAATACACATCAAGTAGGATAAACATATTCTGCAAATAATTTCTAATTTTAGAGTTTGTTGTAGATGTTTCCTCTGTGGTGTATCACTATTATATTCCTAGTCAAAATGTAAGTATAGCGCTTGTAGGGAAAAATATAATTGGGTCTTTAATTTTGGCAAGCATTCCCTCCAAGAGAAAATATAACTCCCCTAGATTGCAAATTAGTTCAAGGATTAATGGTCAAACTTTAAGTCCACAGAAAAATATTGACCTCATAGTTATTTAAAGTCTTTTACAATAGAAAGCCATTTGACATAACAGTAGTTACCAGGAAAGTGTACCACATATCAATAAATTGTATTTTGTAATACATTTTGATTTTGAATTTCTAATCTTATTGATAGTCTTTTGTTAGATTTGAAAACATTCATTTTGAAATGTTTCAATATATATATATACCTTGTAAACTTTGACATTTGGGTGATTGGTAACATCTTCAATTTTTATTGCTGAACTGCTATTCTTAGCCCTTATGAATAATCAAAAGTGAAACCATGTCTGAGTTTTAAGCACTAAAGTATATCTATTTTAGAATTAATATATTGCATTCTTTGAAAATAGTGTTTGAACTTAACAAATATGGATTTCACATATTTAATATTGGTGAGAATTATGTACACAATATATCTGTTATAAAATGTAGAAATTAAATATGAAGGTATATATATACATATTACATACTTCAAATTATATTCCAAAATTAAATCCCAACAAGCCAAAATTTTTTCAAACACCAGGGATAGTTTAAAAGTTAAAACTCTAATGCTAGAAGAATTAAAATGAAGTCTAACAATTTCATGTAATTTTTTTTTCTGGTTGGCTTTCAGATATCCATTTTGACACTACCAGGAGAGCAGCCAGAAACTTTTGCTGTTCGGGTCATTGAGTTATGTTCCTCAACAATGACATGCATGAAAGGCACCTGTAAGTACTAAGGGGGATAGCTATTACAGTCGCACCTATAAGCGCTAAGGCGGATAGCTATTACAGTCGTACCTGTAAGCACTAAGGGGGATAGCTATTACAGTTGCACAGTTGTGTTTACAGAGATTTTCTCACTTGTTTATAGTTCACAGTACTTTTTCATGTAGTATATAACCATACAATAAGTCATTTTATGTCTTCTTGATGCCTCAAAACCTTTCTATACAGGTTATATCTTTAAAGGCATAATTTTCTAGTTCTCCAATGAAATCATTTCTATATAGCTATAATTTTTTCTTTAATTTCTCTTGAGTTTATTAAAAACTTACTTTCACACAGTTTATATTAACTATTCAGTTTCTTCTTTACTTTCTCCCTTAGTCTTTTAAAGCTACTATAACAAAATATAGACAATTTGCAAGCAACAGTAATTTATTTTTTATAGTTCTGGAGATGAGAAAGGCCAGAATCATGGTGGCAGTAGATTCTGTCTGGTGAGGAGCCCATTCTTGTAGTTGGTATCTTCTGTGTCCTTAAATAGTGGAAGGAGTAAACATGCTCCTTTGTATCTCCATTTTAATTTGGTTATAAATTTACTTATTATATAAATCTATTTTCTTGTCTATAAAAATACAAATATATATATTAATAGATTAAGGTGATATTTTAATGTATTTATATGTTGTGTAATGTTTAGATAAGGTTAAACATATCTACCTCTAACATTTACTACTTCTTTATAGTGGAAATTTTTAAAATCCTTTCTTTTAGCTTTTTAAAATACAGAATACATTATTCTCATCTAACTTTACACTTCTAAATGTAACTAATATCAACTTTTCCTCATTTCTCCCCTCCCAGACATGTAACTACTATTATAGTCCCAAATTTTTCATGTCAATGTTTTTAGATTCCACATATGAGTGAGATCACGTAGTATTTGTCTCTCTATTCCTTGCTTATTTTACTTAGTAATTTTCCCTTTAGGTCTCTCCATTTTGCAGTAATGACTGGAGTCCATTCCTTTTCGTCAGTATTTCTTGTGTACATGCAGTATTTTTCTTTTTTAAATCTGTTTATCAGTTTGATGGGCAGCTAAATTCCTATTTCTTATCTATTATGTGTAGTAGTGCAAGAATAATGGGAATGCAGGTATCTCTTCAACATACTAATTTTATTTACTTTTGTTATATACTCAGTAGTAGGATTGCCAGATCATATGTTATTTCTGCTTTTAATTTTTTAGGAATCTTTATAGTTTTTTTAATACTGGCTCTAATAATTTGTTTCCCCTAATAGTTCATACTAATTCCCTTCTCCATATCTTTATCAACATCTACTGGTGTTCTATTGGATTTTTTGTTTGGTTGCTTGTTTTGGTTTTGCTTTTTTGATAATATCTCTGTAACTGTGGTAAGATGATGTCTCATTGTTATTTTGATTTGTATTTTTGATGGCTAGACACATTGAGTATGTTTTCATGTACTTGTCCATTTGTGTATCTTCTGAGAAATTTTATTCAGATCATTTTCCTATTATTTAGTTGGGGTACCTGTGGATTGATTGATTGATTGATTGATTGATTATGGTATTGTTGACTTTGTCAGAAACTTGTAAACATTTTCTCCCATTCTTTGGAGTTGTGTCTTCACTCTGTTGATTGTTTCTTTTGCTATGTAGAAGCTTTTCAGTTTGATGAAATCTCATTTGTCTGTTTTTGCCCTTGTTACCAGTGCATTTGGGTTTTGACAAAAAAGCCTTCTCAAGTTCAGTGACTTAAAGCATCTCATTACTTCTTTCTAATACTTTCCTAGCTTCATGACTTACATTTAAGGATTGAATCTATTTTGAGTCTGTTTTATAAGTGATAAGAGACAAAGTTCTAGTTTTACTTTTTTGTTTCTGGTACCCATTTTTCCCAGTACCACCTACTGAGAAAACTGTCCTTTCTCTAATGTGTGTTCTTAGCATACGATTTTGGGCAGATGACTGCAGAACCTGGAAAAGCTGTTGCTACTATTGATGCATGACATAGTGCTATTATTTGGTCATTTTTATACAAATATAAACAAAACTTTTGGAAAATTTAACTGTGCTGCCACCTTTGAAAAAAGTTATCCCAGCAAGAGCAAAAGGGGAGAGAGAGAGAGAGAGGGAGAGAGAGAAAGAGACATGGAGAGGGAGAGGGAGAGGGAGGGAGGGAGAGAAAGAGTGAGAGCTTGAGCACGCAGGCTCTTTCCCTCTCTTACATCGTATGCAAACTACCCGCCCCAGGGAGGATGTAGCAGTCATACCCATAATCCCAGCGCTAGACCTTGGATCAATGGTAAACTCTAGAAGCTGCCCCATGATTGCATGAGGTTTTGAGGGAACATCCAGACACAAACCATGACACCATTTTATTTCATTTCAATCATATCTTCCTACTTTAATGAACATTTCCTAAAATTTAAAACTTCTCCAATTTGCCTATACCATACTAATCACTGACCTATATTAAGAAAGTTAACCTTTCTTTGAATTCTTCCCTGTCATCTTTAAGGATTGTTACTGGTTAATTTATTTATTTGTGTATATCTATTCTCCTACTTCTAAACATTTTCTTCTGCTCAGCTAATTTGGGCAAGAAAGGACAATCCATTCCTCTTGTGTTGTATTGTGATATGTAGCATGAAATAGTACTGTGACATTCAGTTTTTTCTTTGATAAGCAATATCATAATTATTTTAAATATTTTATGTATATTTCCGTGGAATTTTGACATTGTTTACTTCCCAATATATTCTCTAGGAGAAACACTAATATACCTTTGCCATCTATGTGTGTATCTTAATAACTTCCTTATGTTAGTTATTATTTATTCACTGAGTCACTTTAGAGAGGTCAAAGAACTTTCTTCATATCATTATATTCTTTAGAGCGCAAAGATGTATGGCAAGAAATGGTGGAAGAGCATCTCTGCCCTGTTCAAATATAGAAGGTCACCACTTTTGAAGCATATTCCTTGGCAGCATCTGTTAAAATAGTTGTAATGCGTCAGAGTTATATCTGATTACAGGCACTGTCAATGAGCTGAATATAGAGAATCTAACCTACTCTATAGGTGTTCTTCAGGCCCACCTTAAATATAACTTAACCAGAAGATATCAGGATCTCATAGCAAAGGCCATATGGTTACATTTGCCCTTGAAATGTTATAGTAATACTAAATATAGTCAATTTTTGGTAACCATGTGATGAAATAAACACTTTCCATTCATTATATTATATAATTTTATCCTTGTGAAGTAAGTGCTCTTAGGCCTATTGTTTAGATTAGCAAACTAAAGCTAAGGGAATTTAATTAGAATAACTTAAGGTCATACAACTCAGGGTTAGATTTTGGATTCAGACATTTCTTTTGACTCAGGGCCTGAACAGCCTATCTTCATGCTAAAACTGAAAAATTAAAGACTAATAATAATAATGCTTTCCACATATATTTTCTACTCATAAATCATAAACAGTGCACCAGCCCTAGAGTCATAGGCAGTTTCATATCATACACTAAAGGAAACAGTGCAACTTTCTATGATGATAGTTATTCAAAACATTATGGTTTTTAATTTATTTGGGCTGTTACAAAGATTCAATGTTTATAATGCTTTTAACATAGTGCCTGGCGGAGAACAACTATATGGTAAATAGCAGCTGCTATTTATAACAGGAAATATAATAACAATAGTTCATTAATGTGCTGAACTCTGGATACTCCATACAGCAAAATATTCTTTGTTTAAATATTACTGTGGTTTTCTCTTCCTTTTGTGATTTTGCACATGCTGTTCCCAGGAACTAGTGGCCTTGCCAATCAATTGCTTCCATTCTTCCAGCCCTAATTCAGGCATTACCAGCTTCCCAATCTATCTCCTTGACTCATTCATTTTTTAAAAATTTTATTACTATATGGTGGCAGTACATAATTATTATATTCATCATGGGGAGTCGGTACATGTACATATTCAAGTAGACTTTGTTCCTCTTTAGCATCCTATACTTTCCTCTGGGTTAATAATTTATTCCATTTTAATAATAATGATGCCAAGTATGGTGGCACACACCTATAATCCTAGCATTCGGGAGGCTGAGGCAGGAGGATCGTTGGGAGTTCGAGACCAGCATGGAGTACAAAGTGAGCTGCAGGCCAGCCTGAACTGCATAGTGAGACCCTGTCTCAAAAAGACAAAATAATAATAACAAATAATGATAAGTAACAGGTAGTAAGTGTTAACTATGTATATCCACGTGGGTTAGCTCAACTTATTCCTTACAACAGGTCTGCGATAGTTCCCATTTTTTCTCTACTCATACTAGAAAATTGAGGCAAAGAAAAGGTAAATTAATATCTCCAAGATCACAGAAAGAGAAGCAGAATTTAGCTCCAAAGCCTTAACCACCATGTTATACTCCTTCTCAGATCAATCATAGTATACTTTTTTCTTATCTAAAATAAGGAGTCAGACCGTGGCTTGCCAATTCTATCCCTAGACTTTAAGTACATTTTGATTCAGTACTGTGGAGAAGCGAAAATAAACTACATACACAGTCTTATTTTTTAAGTTTGTTTATAAGGAAGAACAGTTTTATTTATTCTTATTTTTATTTGACAAATAGTAGTATATACTTAGGTCGTGCAACATGGTATTTTGAAACGTTTACTCAAAATTGATAAAAGAGTAGAGTTCAAATGTTTTTGTCACAAAAAGAAAAGTCAAGTCTACATGGTAATTTATTAGTTAGCTTGCTCTCAATCATTCCAAGTTGTAAACATATGTCAGGTTCGTTCTTTCTTTTTTTATGTGTGTAACAATATTTTAAAGCAAAGGACCAAGATGCATTTTTTAAAGCCTGCTTCAACTCGTTTCTTATTTGTTTCTTCTATGATAAAACTTTCTCATGATCTTTACTATCCCTTAATCAGTTTATCACTACAAAGCCAGCACTACAAAGAGACTAGCTTTGATTTTTTTTTAGTCTCAACAAAATGTTTGTACCAAGAAATTTGCGTGGAAGAGAAGCTTGGATTCATTATTTATACATTGCTTTGTTACGGAGAAAAAGAGAAGTTTATGATTGATCACTCCCCTTTTTTTATGTATTTATTATAATATGTTATTTAACAAGTCTTAGGTAATAGTTGTAATACTATACAGCTGATTTTGATGTAATATATATAACTAGACTTAAGAATGATACTCAAGTAGAAACAGACATTTTATCACTCGTTTGTTTTTATTACTTGGTGTTCGGTATTTTTTCCCCTTCTTTTCTTGATTTGGGACTGTTCACAGATAATCGGGAGCAATTCGTAACTTAGTCATTTAAGGGCTTTTTATGGTGTATTTTCCTACAGATCCCCTAATTGAGTATTGATATCAAAACTCATTGCAAGTTGCTGTATTGGCTTTGTCTTCTAAAATAGAAATCATCTGAGAAATCAGAGAATGCTTTAAATTATCTTTTTGTTTTCTCTTAATTTATTTTTCTGTTTTCACTCAGAAAAAGTGAATGTTTATATGTTTATCTTATGGATCCAAACCTCTTCAGTTTTCCCCTAATAAAATTCCCCAATTATTAGGCAAATTACTTAGAGTATGATACAAACATTCTCTGTGTAAAGTACTTCTTCTTTTTTTTTTTTTTTTTTTGCGGTACTGGGGATCGAACTCAGGACCCTGTGCGTGCTAGGCAAGTGCTTATTCCACTGAGCTATATCCCCAGCCCTGTGTAAACTACTTCTGAACATCTTTTAAGTTTTGGCATTTTTCCCAAACCTTTGGAGTAAACTACAATGGACCATGTTTTTAAATGTACATGATTGTTTCCTCTCACAATAACTTGGAGTCAGAATCTCATTATCTCCAGGCCAAGCCCTGAAACAGGAAAATGCTACATGTGATCTTTTATGGTATAAGAGCCTACATTTTGGATCTCACCTTATGCATCTCCCGTATTTATACTAGTTATTGATACTGAACTGTGATTGCTCATCTATTTTTTCATGGCTTATTGAAGTCAAAAAGCAAATCAGTATTTATGAAGGATAAATTCTAAAATTGTGCAAATTTAATGTATTTTAAGTCATTAACTTTAAACAGAGATTTTGTTGTTTCGTATTTTCCCTGTGAAAACAATTACTTAACATTAGTAAACAAATACATTTTGACTTTGGTCCCATTGTGTGAGAGGGATGTAATAGCCAGCTAAGTGGAACCACATACCTTTATTGCCCAAACAATTGAGACAATAATGATTAAGTCAGAGCTAAACTCACTGTTCTTTCTTTTTTTTGGAAGAGTTACTTGACATATATTATTAGCCACTATAAACAGTGTAGTTATATCTGAGTCAGACTTAATCAAAATATATACCTAAATATATTATTTTTAAATTGACAAATAATAATTGTATATATTTATGGCATAGAACGTGATATTCTAACCTATGTATGAATTTTAGAAAAAATTCAGTTGAGCTAATTAATACATAATTCATATCGCTAACTTATTTTTGGACATAAGGACTTTTAAAATCTCCTATTAGTTCTGAAACAAATGATATCTGTGGTCACCCTGTAGTACAATAAATCACAGCAACTTAGTTCTCTACTATAATAAAACTTTGTATCCTTTGAGCCTCATCTCCTTTTTATCTTTCCAACTCCTTGGAGCCTCTGGTAACCACTTTTCTATTCTATCGATGGGATTAACATGTGAACGAGGTCATAGATTATTTGTTTTTCTGTATGTCCTCACATTATTTAGATGAATATCTTACAATTCCTTCCATATTTGGGGGAATGCCAGAATTGCCTTCTTTTTAAGACTGTATAATATTCTATTATGTAAATGTAGCGCATGTTTTGTTTGTTTTCTGTTCTGGGATTAAGCCCAGGGCCTCACACGTACACGGCAAGCGCTGATAGTCACTGATAATCCCAACCAGTTTCTTCATCCATTCATCCATTGATAGGACACTTAAGTTACTTTACCTTGGCTCTTACCTACAGTGCTAGAGTGAACATCAGAGCCGTGATGTCTCTTTGACATAGTGATTTCATTCTTTAGATATATATAACACAAAGGATTGCAGGATCATGTAACATTTTATTTGTGTTTAACATAGTGTAGTTTTCATCACAGCAGTCTGTAAAAATATATTTAAAATTTTATTGATTTCAGAAGTATTTTTCCTACTTAAACCTGAGAAAAGGATGACGTTTAACTTTCTCATAGTCTATCTGGTCTTAGTTAACGATGGCTTTTTGTGTGTTATTCTTTCTGATCATATACTAAGTACTAATTTGTTAAATGATTCTCATAATTTGCCTTCAATTTTGTTCAATGTCTGTTTCAAAAATTTCCATACTCTTGAATCAATGCAAAGTTTTTATATTCTTCACATTGACAACAGGGGAAACATTTGTGACCACTTACAGTTTAATTCAGAGTTGACCTATGCTGTGATATTTTATAATGAATATTATTCAATTACCATGTCAATAGTCAGTGGCATGTAATACATAATATTTATTTTGTAATCTTTATGTAGCAGTGTCTTTTTAATGTTTTAGGCATCATGTAATGATATAGAATATATAATACAATATTTTCAATTTTCTAACCATATTAATTTTTCTTCTTATGTCATAATTTTAGACTTCTTATTCTTTATGCAGTGCTATTTGCATCTTACACATTAAGTGCGTGACCAAGAATGTGATTAAGACATAAAACTACCTAATTCACTTTTGTATAATAGTCTATAATAACTTTTTGTGTGTCACTTCTTCTTAAATCTGGCTTGATTTGGAATTTTTATAACCATAAGTATGTGAGTGAAGTTTAACTTCATGCCGTATGGGAATGGTGTATGTAAAAGGAACTTGCAAGGAAAATAAACAGCTCAATTAACAAGGAATACAGATAATACTATTGTCAACCTCATAGGATCAAATTCATATGTACAGGGTATAGCACCTAGAAGTACTCACCAAATGTCAGTTTTTGCTTTAAAACGAATCACCAGAGTTAGAGAGAACAGTAGAAGTCATAAGAGTGTGTTGTGGAATGTAAGTGGCATGTCTCACTAGACGGAGACAGTCAGTGATTCCCATCTATTTATTTCAGAATGTACATGCTCTTCTAAAGCCAGACATCTGTGCAAGAGAATCCTCTAGGATTCTCCAGCAAGGAACTAAGATAACCAGTACTGTATAAGAAAGGCCTACAAATAGTCCAAATTAAAAATGGGCAAATGATATGAATATGCAGTTCTCAAAAGAGAAAAAAAATCATATATTGGATCATTTTTGGTTGGTTGGTTGGTTTATTGCAAGGCTGAGTATCAAACCCAGGATCTCACACATAGCAGGCAAACACGCGACCACTTAAATATACTCTCAAAATTCCTGTGGCCAATAAGTTTATAGAAAAGTGTTTGACATCATTACCTGGCAAGTATATACATCCATTTCAGTTAGAATGACTATTATCGAAAGGACCAAAAAAATCTAAAAAAAACAAGACAAACCAAAAAATGCCAGCATGGTGCCACATATCTGTAAGCCCATCGCTGTGGAAGCTGAGGCTTGGATCGCCATGAGTTTGAGGCCAGTCTGGGCTACATAGTGAGTTGAAGGCCAGCTTGCACTATAAAGCAAAACCCTCAAAAAGAAATACTGGTGAGGATGCAGACAGAAGGGAACTCTTACCCACTGCTGGTAAAAATGTAAATCCCTCCAGTTTCTCTCTCCTCCATCTCTTGATCCCCTTCCCATATGAGACAGATCTATTGCCCTACTTCCTCTCAGCTATCTTTTGTTTTGCTCTTTATTTGTAATGTGGGTTTCTTATATGAGGGAAACCGTGCAGTATTTACAAATGAGCGTCTGATTTATTTCACTTCACATTATGATTTTACGGTGCACCATTTTCCTACAAATGACTCAGATTTATCTTTCTTTATAGCAGCATAGTGCTCCACTCTGTAAATACTCATTTTCCTCATCCACCTATTTGCTGATAGACATGTAGGCTGCTTCCAAAATTTAGTTATTGTGAACTGTGCTGACATAAACACAAGTATGCACGCATCCCTGTAATATTATGTGTTTCACTCTTTAGGGTAGATACCTAGAAGGGCAATGGCTCGGTCAAATGGAATTTCTATTTTTATTTTTTTGTGGAAATTCCATTCTGATTTCCATAGTGATTGTACTAGTTTACATTCCCACCAACAATCCAAAAGGTTTCCTTTTCCTGCTACAGACTCACCAACATTTGCTATTATTTGATTTCTTAATGACTACATATCTTTCTGGGGTAAGATGGAATCTCAGTAGGAAAAGGGCAAGTGTATTTCCTGGTTTTTTGTTGTGTGCAAAAAAGCCCTGATTAAATATTACTATGATTGCTGTATAACACAGGCCAGTATTGCTAAGTATTTTGATGTACTGCCAAAAAATCATTGTTAATCTAGTAATGCAAGCATTACCTGGGTAGCCCCAGGTTAAAATATTGCATCTTTCTCAAAGTAGTAAAATTACATTTTTAAACTTCCACAAATTAACTTAAATTCCCCTCCCTTCAGCTAATGTAAGTTATGGAGATAATTAAGCATTTGATATTATTACTGTTTTTGAAATCTAGACCAGTCATATTTTTTCACTTTATCCTTCAGAACATACTTTACATATTTATTTTTTACTCATTTTCTCTTATATCCTAAGTTAATTTAATATGGGATTTATTTCTTCTGAGTCATTTGTGAATGAAATTGTCTCCGTCACTATTTCATGTGACATTCAAGTTTTTTATATTTTTATTCATATTCTGAATACTTTGAATATTCTTTTCAGTACCAAAT
>PVLD010029643.1:0-17795 GCA_004027595.1 Dinomys branickii
ATGTTTCTAAAATAAAAAAATAAATAAAAATAAATAAATAAAAAAAAAGTTATCCAATGACTCAATAGCAAAAATAAGCTCATGTCATGCATGTACGTATGTGCAGGATGGCTAACATGGTTCTGCTATTGTCTTATGATGCTTTATGGTAAGGAATAGTTAATGACTGGTTGTTTGATCAATCTTGTATGTCTATATGTGTTTTTCTGAGCATACACTTTGAAGTTATCAATGTGCAATACAACAACCATTGTTAATTCCCTGTCACTTTGTCTATAATTCAATTTTGATTGTACTGTTTTTATGCTACTTTGTGTCTCTTTGTTAATGTTTTCCTCTTTTTTGTTGTTGTTCTTTTTCTTTTATACTTTAAAAAATTTTTTAAAAATAAGCTCATGTTAAAAATTGACCATAGTGTTTTCTGAAATTGCCTACAGAGAGCTGCAGGATACAGTATTTAGAACATAGCTGTGCATGTCCCAAACATTTTCCTGGGCGTATTCAGTGAACAACTAGCTAACCAACAGATTCATATTTTATATTCTTATGCAGCACCCAAAATTTTATACTGCTGAAGAAATAAACATAGAGAAATCAGCAAAATTATTTTTTTAATTTGGAGAACTAAAGTCTTGTGTTTCTCATGTTCCACTGAAGAATGTTCCCTCCTTTGGATCTGGATTGTAACCCTACAGATAGGTTAAAAGTGGTGCTGTGTGGAGCTCTCACCCACCCTTTACCCCTGTGCAATCTCCTTGAGTGACATCAAGTCTGACTTCATGTCTCCCTTCATGTCACACCCAACCTCAATATCCACCCATATGTTCTCACAGGGCCCCTCTTTGAATATACACACTAGAGTCTTTCCTAAATACCTGTGATTCTCTGTGACTATCAGGTGAAGGCATTCCCTTCTGCCATCTCCCTGATGATTCAAGAACCCCTCCCCCAACCCATCAGACCCAGTTTCTCTACTACATCTTTGTAGTACAGTATACATCTTCTGTGCCTGTAGAGCCCCTTTGTCTTCACCAGTGTTCCAACATCCCATCCCCAAACTAGCAGTGTCTCCACTGGAGCACACATAGGCCTCCTTCCAGGAGGCCAAGTCTTTCAGAAGCATTTCCTTCCCTAATTTTCCAGAGACCACCTGAGAAACATATCTGATCATGTCTGTTTCAAACGCTTCAAAATTCTGAGGGCCTGATTATACTCTGCCTACCAGCCTGATTCCATATTCCATATGCTTCATTCTCACATCTACCTGGGGGTCACATAGTTCCATGACCCAAAATCTCACCCTACACCCAACCCCACTGAAACACTAACTCTACCTTAACCCTATCCCTACCCAAAGCCTAGCTCTAACCATAATTCTCAACCCTACACACTAAACACTAACTCTAACCCTAACCCTGCCTTAAACCTAACCCTAACCCTAAAGCTAATCTTAAATTTAACCCTAACCCTAACACAGACCTTAACCCTAACCATAAATCGTAAACCCTAAAGCCTAAACAGTAACCTCAGCTCTAGCCCTGACTGTAACACTGACCCTAACCCAAACCCTAACCCTAATGTTCCTGTGTTTCGTTCCTGTGACTGCTGACTGATAATAATTTTTTTCCACTGTATCTCTTACATTTCCTGGAAGTCTCTTCCTTCAGGCACTTTCCTCTCCAGGACACTTTTCTAATCTTCACTTCTTCCTTAGGGTCAGAGTCCTCTCCTCTCTGGTGCCCCATAATCCTACGTATAGCTCTGTCAGATTTGAGTTCTGTGCAGACAAAAACTTACCTCTTTCATTTCAGTATCTTCAGAGTTCAGCTCTGTGTCTGACACACTGCAGATGCTTAGCAGTTGTTCAATGACTAAATGAACTTTGATAATAAAAGTATATTTGGGGAGTGAATGAAATAAAATATAATATATAAGAATATGACAATTTTCTATCACTGACACTAAACCAAATATTTAACAATCTAGAAAACTCTGAGTAGTTGAAGTTTATGAGGAGTCATAATATTTCCACATATAACACATAATGATGATTTTTTAATGTGAATGGGAAAATTATTTTGCTTACTTGTTAAAACTCATTTTTGTGGCATATGTCAGAATGCTATACATAACAAAAATATCTCTTGCACAGATCTCTAAATCAGTGTTTCTTCTACTTACTTGAAGCTTTCAAAAATAACAACAATCTATTGAGTGAGACCTGTGCTGTGTGGTAAGCATTATTTTATTGAGCTCAAACATATTAATCATATTCACTCATTTAGAGAGGAGGAATTTGAGGCTAAGAAGTTAAAATATACACCAAAGTTCTCAGGAACTACTAAGCAGCAGAATCTGGACATGAACAGAGATCATCTGACTTCAAAAAAAAGCTACTGAAATCTTGAGTTGCTCTGTAAATACCACTTCAATGTTACTGAGAAGTAACAGCTTTATTTAGAATTAACTTATATGGCATATTAAAAGTACATCTTCAGAATCCTCTTTTATACATCTTTAATGGCAGGTTAACAGTGTCAGAAACAAAATCCAAGAAGAAAATAATGAAATAATACTAAGGAATCATAACCCTGAAGCTCAGGATGAGGTGGTCTTCATGACCAGCCCAATTCTGAGGAGGACCAGCACTTCCTCCAGGGCCAGAGTGGATGGCTGCACCCCTGTCCAATGCCTCACCACACACTTGGTGCTTAATGATCAATGTCCATGAGAAACTAGGCCTGCAGTGACACAGGACACTGCACACAATGTGAAATCTCCAGCCTTGCTCATCTGTGAATTAGCACATTTTCCAAGGTAGTCTCTAAGGTCCTTAACAATCCTATGACTATTTAACCTGAATGTTTTAATATGAAGCCACATTGTCAAACTCATGCTGAGTGAAAGGCACCAAATTGGACAGATACTTAATAAAGGAAACCACCATTCTTCTGGTTTCCCCGCCCTAGCCCCCAACACTAGGGATAGAGCCAGTTCTTCATTCATCTTTAAAGAGCCATCAGGAATAGGCTAAGCCACCAGACCTAGATGAGGGGAAAGAGGACATTGGCCTACATGAGGACATTTGCAAAGACAAGGTGAAGGATTAGGAGACCCTGAGCTCATCCCCTTCCTACCAGGAGCTGGGCAGTGGATGCTGCTGCCTCCTGGCCCATTCTGTGGAGGAGAGAAGCCCAACAGTGCTGACTGCTTTCCACACCCCCCAAGGACTGTGATCTGCTGGAGGGACCCCCACCCATACCCTGACTGTGCACCTAGGGCCCCACAGAGGCCCAGCCAGCTGCTCTGTAGAGATCTGAAGAGATGCGCTCTGTTCACTGTGGCAGCCTGATGGGCAGTACACAAGGCCCTCCAGGAGTATCCTGGTGCCCAGTTCAAGGGGACACCTGGAAAGAAGAAAGACCCCATCTAAGAAAGGTATGCAGATGTGGGGTGTGATGGGGGACAGAAAGAGCAAGAAAGGCTGTGGCACTTGAGGGGCTATGGACCATATTACACTCATGAATGACTTGTGATTTGTGAATACCATCCAGGAATGGTATACATGATGCGGTGGCCCTGGAAAGCATGGGTTCTAAGACATCACCCCAGCAGTTTCTGCAGCATAGATACTGTAATGTGTGCCGCTCAAATCCCTGACATAAAGGGGCATACATTTACATAAGATCTGTGCACATCATCCTGTGCACTTTAAATAATCTATAGATTGCCTAATTGTATTTCCCTAAAAATAAGACTTAACTAGAAAATAATCCCTAGCATGATTTTTCAGGATGCTTGTAAATATAAGCCCTACCCTGAAAATAAGTCCTAGTTAAGATTATCAGTCAGACGTCCACTGCAACACACAGTGGACATACTGAATTAGACAAGAATATATAATTAAATATAAATAAATAATAGTATTGACATTATTTAAAATACACATAAAATACATATATACATATAATCCAATCCCATAATACTTTAAATAAGAGATAATATAAATTATAATTAAGTATTTGTAAATACTCAAGCAGTTGTCTTTGGACAAGAAGTGAACACTTATGTAAATAGATGAGCTCAAGAGTTATTACCAAATGACCAACTGGAGCACAGATACATTGCATGAATAATGTATGCACTCAATAATGAACAGATGTGGCTGTATCCAATACGAATCTTCATAACTCAATTCGTTTTGTGTTGTAGTGGATATACTTAATGTACTTGTGTGAAATAAATGTTTTCTGAATTTCAGGGCTTGCAATTTTCCATTACTTTTGTGTGGACCATCATTCTTTTTTTTTATTTTAAAGATAAAAGAATGAAAACTTATTAACAGACAAAAAAACCCACCAAAACAATAGAAACAATACAGAATTTCAGACAAGGTGATAGGAAATTAACAATGGTTGTTATATTACATATTGTTATCTTCAAATTGTTAAACAAATATAGGCATGTAAGATTTAACTGTCATCATTTTTGTTGCCATTTCTGTCCTGTAAGTCATCAATTAACACTTGATTTAATGTAAACTCTGTAAAGCCAGCCTGCAAGAGATTGTGACTGGATGAAGAATTCATGGGATAAAATCACTGACAGCTGTGTTGCCAATGCACTATGAGCAGGCTACATGAACAACAAGTGCTCATTTAAGGAGAGCTCTGTTGCTAGACATGAGAGATTGGAGCCAACGATTCTACAGGAAAAGAAGTCATAAGAAATTCAGGCCAGAATTCAGGGTTTGGAGTTATGATGATATTCCTGAAGATGACATGACTGTATTTGAATAAATGTATATTTTTGCACATGAGTAAATGTAGAGTTTTTGTACATGAATAAATGCAATTACTGTATGTAAGTAAATGTAGATTGTTGTACATGGAAAAATAAGATCCCCTGAAAATAAGCCCTATTGGGTCTTTTGGAGCAAAAATTAATAAAAGACCCAGTGTTATTTGGAGGGAAATATAGTATAATACTGTAGTGGATTGACAACCATTGGTCAACTTATAACTGTCAGCTGAACTAAGTAACCATGGTGCTGGGTGTGAGAGGCCCACCTGAGGATTGTTGCCAGCAGCATAAGAGGCAGAACTGGAGAAGAAGAGAGTCTGTTGGGAGCTGAGGCTGTTGGGAACTGGTGGAAGCTGTAAGGAGCTTTTGGTTGTTTTGGAAGAGGTCGTCATGCTGGCTTTGCTGGTGAACTTGGCTGTTTTCATCCTCCAAGGAGCTCGGGACCTCATTGGCACTGAGAATGGCTTTGGTTAACTTTGGGGGAGCTCAGGCCCTCCTTTGAGCATTGTTTTCCAGCTGTGGAGGAGAAGATGGTATACCACCAGAGTCCTGGAGGAGCTTCCTGCATTGACTTTCCTGATAGGAACTTGGCCATCCTGATCATCGGGGGACCTCGAGACCTCACTGTTGCAAGGATGGCTGTAGTACCTTCCAGGGGAGCTCTGGTTCTTATTTTGAGCATTGCTTCCTGGCTTTAGTGCAGATCCCTCAGCCTGCTAGCACAGATCCTTCGTCCCGCTGGCACAGATTTCCTAGATTCCACCATTGACCTTTGGGCCTTCCCAGCACAGATCCATGAAACAGGCCTGCATGAGACATTGTCATGGGCTCTAGGCCTCCAGTTGGATTTGTCAAGGCATTGTTATGGGCTCCAGGTCTTCAGTTGGACTCATGCAGGACATTATCTCAGGATCTAGGCTCTCAGTTAGATTCTTGGTCTTAGTGTGTGGACAGATTTCCTGCACTCTCTTGTATATGATTCTTTGGTTGACTATTATATATAATCTTACAAAATATGTGTCCTGTATTATATTGTTTTCTCTTGCAAAAATATCCTCCAAACCATAACAGATACCTAGTGATGTAAATTCTGTGTAAATAATTGTTATAGGTATTGCTTAGGGAATGATGATTTTTAAAAAGACTGTGTGCAGTCAGCATAAGAACAATATTTTAAAAATATTTTCAAACCATGGTTGATTGAACGTGTTGATGCGGAATAGATGGGTGTAGAGGCCTGGCTGTACAGACATTTCTCATTTAATGACTGAAATCCATTTCTGTCACTCAGTAGTTAAATGAAGTTGCTAAATGAGGAATACAAGTGTTTTGAATGTATACTACAATCTCAGAGCACAAAAACACCAAAGGAAACTCCAACTTGATGGCTTTGTTTTTATTTGTGAAATTCTTACATGCAGTACTATAAAGTAGAACATAAAACTATAGCACTATACAGTACAACCAGCAAAAATTACAGTATTGTATACACAAGGTGTACCTCACAAAAATTCACTGACAGTCTGTAAACAAGATGTACAAAACTGTACAAAAAAGGACACGCTATACATCCAAGTAGCCAGTCATAAATCTGAATAGTCATTAAACAGGTAGGTCATTAAATGAGGAATATCTGTAATTCATAAAAATAGTACCTCATGGCAAATGGAAATTTATGGTAAAGGTTATCATGATCTGTCTGTCCTTTCATCTGACAAGCAAAAACATTCACCTTGTATGTACTGCCAGCTAGCACTTTCCCTGTGATTATCTTATTTATTTTTATTTTCTCCTCCAGACAACCCCAAGAACTCATAGTATTATCCTTATTTTTTGGAAGAGGCTAATCTAAAACAGAAAACCTGAGCCCTGAAATCCAGACCTGGCCCCAAGACCCATTCAAGGCCACACAGTTACCGGACCACAGCAAGTCCCAGCTGGGATGAGATCTCAGTGTGCCATCCAAACACTGCTGTTCCCTCCCTATTATTGCTTTGGTGCAATTTGCTGCTGACATTTTCAGCAGAGGTTATCAGGAAAGCACTCTCTCTAGACAGGGTGAGGCCATGGCAGGTACATGTGGAATCTTCCCAGGCTCATCCAGCCCTCCCTGCTCCTCCTCACATAGTTCCTTGCAGATGCATGTTCGTCCAGACAGAATCCCACTCTCATGTTCAGCAGGGAAGGTCATATGCTGGCATCTGCTGCAACAAAAGTGTGGATCCTGGAGGAGGTGGCCTGGAACAGGTGTGGTTGAGGAACAGCTCTGTCTGCAGTCCTGGCATGACCTCCATGCACTGAGAATTGTCTGCAGGAAGTTTTTCCATGTGTAATTTTATTTAAAATCTATAGGGACAGCTGAGGAACTATTTTACAGCATAAGAAAACTGCATCATTTCACAAATGAAAAAGAAGTGCAGACATCTCCTGTGGCATGGTCTCTGGGCCAAGGCACTGAACTCAGGACTGACCCTGCCTGCCCCTCCACATGGCCTTCACCCCAGGGATGCACACTTCCAACATTGCTTCTTTTGCTATTGTTTATTTTCCCCGCTGAGTCTAGAGAAAAATAGTCCATCACCAGCCTCCTGGGCCACATGTTAAAAGCAGTTCCTATGCCCTGGGAAGACCAAGTTGGAGCTGAGGCCCCAGACAATCCACTTCCTCCACAGCAGACTGTACCCTGATTTACTAACTGAATTTTGACATTTCAAATAAGAATGATCCTCCCCATCATTGGGGGCAGCACACGTGGTCCAGCCTGGATCTCCCTTCCACATTCTGTGCCACAGCTGGGGCAGCAATGCTGACGATGGCCAGGAATGTCCTGCTGGAGCTGGACCCAGAGGACAAGGATGAGGAAGATGGGGACATTGCTCTTGATGTGGAGTGGTAAGAACACAAAGAGAAAGTCTTGTGATCAGACAGCTTGTGTTTGGGGGACTTCTGGAAAGATGGCAACTGGGTAAGCAGCAGAGAAAGATCCTCCCAGAGGATCGCCAACCAGACACTGGAATATAGCAACATGAGAGACAAGAAAGAGAGAAGTGGGTCCCCCAGTTCCAGGAAGGATTTGAAATGAGAATTGAGGGCCTCAGAAAGAGCAAACACGATCCCCCCCTGAGGAAAATCTCCAGCAGCCACCATGGCCCAGTTAGAGGAAGAGGAGGAGCAGAAAGAGGGAGTCAACACTCCATATACACCCTAAGCCCACTCCTATACTCGCAGCTTCAGCTTTGGAAGCCTGTGCTTGCAGGAGCCTCCCAATTCGGCCAGAGGAGAGCAGAATAGCCAAAGTGGGAGAAAGTTCAAAACCAGAGTGGAGAAAGTGCAGCCCAGAAAAGAAGCAGTGGCAGTTGGGGGGTGCTGTCGAACCCAGCTTGACAATGAAAAGGTACAACAGCCACTAAAGCAGCACGCCCACTCCGCAGCAACTCATTTTAATCAGCGCCCTGAGGTAAGGCAGAGAGAAAGCAACCAGTACACAGCCCACCAAACCCAGCTCTGCACCTGCCCTGAGGCTATGGCCTGCTACCTCTCCCCTGTGAGAGCAACTACCAGCAGAGAGCAGCAGAGAGCAGTGGCAGCAACCCTAGGACCACAGCAGTTCCTGGGGATCTAGCCAATGAACCCATGGGAACTGGAGCACAACAGTAAGAGAAAGGTGCAGATGGAGGTGGGACAGATGGCCCTGCGCCCTTCTCACTCCAACACCAAGCAGAAAACACAGCCTGAGTTACCGTGCTTCAGCTCCCACCCTGAACTCCCTCTGTGAGCACCTTGAGACTTGGTTCCCCTTGTGCCTAACATGTGTTCCCCACAGCGACAGGCTGAGTCCACAGGTTTCAGGACCCACTCTAAACTACTAATATGAGCACCAAGAGGGACTTCATACTGCTTGCATATATGAACGTTGTATGAACCCAAAGCAACAAATTATACAAAAAGCAGCAGCCCTCGAGTCTGAGAGATGATACTTTACACAGAAGACCCAAGAAACTCTTCCACTTGTCTCCTAGAACTAAAAACTAAACTTAGTACACACCCTGGACTACCTCAGTGAGCATGGGTGGGAGAGACCTCTTGCCACTTGTGCCCAGCATCATAAGTGCGCCCAATGCCCAGCTGTGTAAGGGGCGGGGAGCAGGAGCACTGAAGATGGAGAGTTGGGAGGAGGCAAAGACCTGGAAGTAGGGTGCAGACCCGGTCCTCTAGCTGGGCAGGAATAGCCTCCAAAGAGTCATAGGCATCCTGCAGAGAAACACTGGTGGCCTATGAGGGGACCCCAGGGACCCTGACAGGGAGCTCAGCAGCCTGTGGGGGGAAGGGGGCTCCTGTAGGCTACATGAAAATCCGGAGGACCTGGAACAGGTCCCCGGGCACATGGTGATGGAGCATAACCTGGCGGTGCACAGGGCAGACCCCACAGACTTCACCAGGCCCCCAAGGGCCTTGAAGGCTTGTCAGTGGGGTGCTGATCATAGTATACCTGGGTCCCTGCCTATGTACCCTCATTCCGGTTGGGTGCTTTTCCACCTAATGCCATAACAATTAGTGTGCACCCATGTTTGTTGCAGCATAATTTGAAGCAGCCACATGTCTTCCCAATGCAAGAGCCTGAGGGAATGAATAAAACTAAAAAGTACAGTTATTATCAGAGCAAAGACAGACTGATTGGGTGGGAGAACAACAGAGATGAGGGTGGAGAAAATTGTTTGATTAATCATAGGTGCCTTTATTTGTACAACTGAGTAACAAATGCAAAGATAACATTATATAATACAGCATCCATTATTAATTCCCTACTATCTTCTCTATAATTTTGTATTTCCTTTACTGTTTTTGTGTTATTCTGGTGTATGTCTGTTTGGTTGTTGATATGTCTCCATTCTTTTGTCTTTAAAATTAAAAAAAATAGTAAGAATTGTCCTCACTACTGAGAACAGTTAGGGCACCCATGAATGAAAGCTAACTGTGGTTGACTCAAATCTTCATCTTCATCTGTTCTCCATACTTTCCTTATCACAAGAACTAGGACTGAACTAATAACAAAAAGTTGTCTGAAAATCATCATTTTGGAATTCTTCTATCTTGTCTCCACTCTAGCAGAGATCCTATAACCAAAAAGTATAAAAGGCAGAGAGAGTTAGAGTTAAGGCTAAGGATAAGGTTAAAACCCACTCAGGGCTTTGGCAACAACCTCTCTCAACCACAGCAATGGGAAATCCCCACTGCTGTCCTCTGCAGACACCCAGAAGCCAGGAATGATCTCACACATAGCCTATAGCCCAAGTTACACTGATCCAAACATTTCTCAGTCACCATAACAGCCAGGACACTTCACTGAGGTTCTGCAAAGTGTACAGTGGCTGCTGATGCTCCTGCTGCAATCTGGGGTTCACTCCCACAGACAGTCTGGTTGATGCAGACAAGAAAGTGAGACACTGAATTTTCCCTGAGTTTTAAGTCAAATTTTTAGGAACACAATTAAGTGAAGAAAAGATAAGTTTTGATTAAAAAGTAAATGACTTCAATAACAAAAAGAACTATTTCTATTACCAAAAAAAAACTAACACTGATTTATTATAGATTTAGAAAATATGTACAAATACAAAAAACTCTACAATCCAGATGAATGCTATTAGGATTTTGTCCCTGTTTGTAGCTGTATTAGTCAAAGTGTGATAACCCACCACCAGCCCTTGGTGATAGAACCAGGAGCTTGGCTTCTGTCTCATGTCACAGGCCAGAGTTGAGGAAGGGCAGGGCAGGAGTCAGCCACCAAGCCTTCCTGTTGAACATCCTGGCTCAGGCTACACTGAGACCCAGCATTGGGCCCTGCGAGCTGAGTGTCCAAGAACTAAGTTCAGTGATTGACTATCTTCCTTTGGTCACATTGGATCCATAGCAGCATCTAACCCAAGAGGAGGCTGGGAAATAGAGTACCTGTGCTGAGAGGTACATATGTAGGTCCAGGTATGGACAAGAGTCTTGTCCCAGTGGAAGGTACACCCAGATGTACATTTGGGGACAGGCTTAGGCACTGATGTGGCTTGGGTGTGGATACAGGAGCTAGGAATGGATATGCTTATTATAAGGAGGAGTATAAATAGTTTTCACAAAAAATGTATTTATATTTTTGTACAAAAGTTTTTCTTCTTAGCCAGGTGCAGTGGCATTTACCTGCAGTCCCAGCTATTGGGGAGGCTTAGGGAGGAAACTCACTCATGATAGAAGTTCAAGGCTCAATCTGAGACACATAGCAAGATCTTGTCTCAAAATAGAAGAACAAAAACAAAAACTGCATCTTCTTCCTTTCTGAACTTTCATTTTGAACAGAATAAACAAACAACACATAACATTTGTTATGGTTTGTGTCTGGATGTCCCTCAAGAGCTTCAGGCAGTCATAAGGTTTGTTCAGAGGTGGCTGAATCTAGAGTGTACAATTGATTCGTAGCCCAATGCTGGAATTGAGGCTGTGAGTGCTACACCTGCCCTAGGGCAGGTAGCCCGCATACAATATAAAGAGGCTTGTCTCATCTCACCCTTCTCTTGCTTTCTTTTTCTGTCTTCAACTGCCATGAACTGTTGCCTTCTGCCACCTGCTGCCCTGCCTTGGAGCCAGCTGGTTATGGACTAAAACCTCCACAAATTGTGTGCTAAATAAACCTTTCCCCCTTTAACTTTGAGTGTCAGGTATTTTTGTCTCAGCAGTGAGAAAAGTAACTAAGACAACATCCAAGCCTGTTTTCACATTAGGGAAGAGTGAGGCCTGTAGTACTCACGTCCTGCTTTAGGCATCAGAGCAGGTGAGGCACAACCACCAGACGTCAGCAGAGGAGTCAGGGAAACACTGTCCAGGTAAAGCTTCCGGTCCTCACCACCTCCGTGGGGTCTCTACAGTGGCGACACTGAGCCTCTCTACAGCTGCATCTTCTTCAGTGCAGTGTGGTCTGACCATGCAGGGCACTGAGGCAGCCTATGCTCTGCCTGCACTTACCCACAAGGCCCCTGCCCTGACAGGCAAGCTTCTGTGTCTGAGAAGCCACCTTAGCTCAAGGCCAAGGTTGACAAAGAGACAGTGAAGACAGGCATCACCCTTTGGTGGTTCAGGCTTGAGATTTTTAGAGGCTGCCTGGGTTGCTTACTTTTGTCTCATTGCTGAGACAGAATACCCAACAGCCAAAGTTGAAGGAAAAGGGCTTATTTAACTCACAGTTTGTGGAGGTTTCAGTCCATATCAGCTCGCTTCAAGGCAGGGTGGCCTGGCAGAGGGGCAACAATTCATGGTAGCGGGAGACAGAAAGAGCAACAGAGCAAGCCTCTTTTCCTCCCTTATGTTGTCAGCTGGCTGCCATCCCCAGGACAGGTGGAGCACTCACACCATCTCCGTGCCTTCCTCTTATACGAGATGAGGATGTTCACGAAGTGAGGACCCTGGCCCCTGCTGATTTGCCTAAGTTAAATTTCTAAACTTCTCAAGTTAACACAATGTGTCAACCATTATAGTCCACCCCTTGTCGATAACACAGGTTTAACAATCCTTAAGTATATTAGAACCATAACATTCCATCCCTGGCCATCACTTTATATGAAAGACACTTAGTCCATTTGCAAGAGTTGCACAGTCCTAACAGTTTCAGCATTGCTGAAAAGTCCAAGTCCCAAGTCTCCTCTGAAATGTAAGGTAAATTTTTAGCTGCAAGCCCCTATACAAATGAAAAGTTAAACACAACATTCAATGGCACAGGATAAATATTTTCATTCCAAAAGTTACAAACCAGAGTTTACAAAGGACTGGGACCAAAGCAAGTCCAAAATCCAGTATGGCAAACATTCAATCCTGTAGTTCTATGTGCAGCATCTGAGGCAATCTCTGGCAAATTGTGAGCTCACATTTTGTGTGGTTCCACCCCTATGGCACTTCTAGTTGTTATAGGGCTCATGGCTTTTTTCTTGGGCTGGCTTGGCTTCCTCCTTGATGGTTTCTTTAGATGATCCACATTCCTGGATTTTCCAAACTTCTGGGGTCTTCACTGCACCTTTGGTTTCACCCTCACAGCTTCACACACTGCCCTCTCAGGGGTCACTTTCTGTCTTCCTGGCCTTCTGAAATTGGGGTAGAATTCTTCTTGACCCCACAACTCTTGCATTCTGCATGCTTCTAAAACCAGTTCCGTTTGGATGATGCCAAGGTCTGCTGCCAGCTGGAACAATAGCCAGGTTTTCCTCTCTCTTGGCTGTAGGCATCAAGGACCTGAATCAATTTACACTCTGAATCTAATTCTGAGGAACAAATTTTCTATGCTGCCACCATTCTGGAACATGGTGCTCTGTGGCTTTCTCCTCAAAGCAAACTCTTTCACTTTTGCAGTTTTGAAGCTGCAAAGGATGAGACTTGCTGCTTCTTATGATGCCTTCAAGCCATCTTTTATATTCTCCTATTCCTTCTCATCAATCAAGATCTCCTAAACTCTATCGTTGCAGTCCACAGCTTTACTTGAGCTTCCTTTCTGGCCAAACTCACATTTTAAATCACTCTAATGGGCCCTTTGCCCTTGATTCTCAACACAGATCTGGATAAAAGCCCCCAATAGCAGCCATGCCACAGCCTCAACATTTGACTACCTTGAAATTTCTTCCACTAGATTAGTCTTTCACACTTAACCTTAGTCTCAGGCAAAGTCTCCAGATATGAGTAAAATCCAGACAAACTTTTTGTCAACCATAGCACATATCATATGGTGTCCAACAGCCAATGTATTCCTTCTTCCCAGCAGAAACCTCCTAGTTTACCAACAGGATTCCTATCAGCCTTCTGGTCTTCTGAGCTCTGACCAGAATCTCCCATACAGAACAGCCTAAGGTACTCTAGCACTACTCTTTCAGTTGACGTCTCTTAACTTTTCCATACTCTTCCCATAAGCCATTGCCAAAGGCTCTTGAACCACATGGTCAGGTATAGTCACAGCAATGACCCCACTCATAGCACCAAATTCTGTGTTGGTTACTTCTCTTTCATTGCTGAGACAAAATAACTGACATCCAAAGTTAACGGAGAAAAGATTTATCTACCTCACAGTTTGTTGAGGTTTCAGTATATACTCAGCTGGCTCCAAAGCAGAGTGGCATGGCAGAGGAGCAACCATTCACAGACACAAAAGACAGCAAAAGGGACAAGAGTAAAAAGTGGGAAAGGAAGCCTCTTTCCTCCTTTATATTATAAATATACTACCTCCCCCTGAGGGTGGGTGTAGCACTCACGATATCTCCATGCTCTCCTCTTGCACAAGATGAGGATGTTTATAAAATGAGGTCCCTGGCTCCCTGTTGATTCACTTAATTAAGCTTCTAAACTTCTCAAGTTGATACAATGTACCAACTATTACAATGCCCCACAGAATTTCTTGTAGTTCACCTTCTACCTGCTCAGAGCTGAGTCCTTAAGGATGTTTTTGTGAAGGACTCTTTTTTTCTCTTTAAGAAAATAGTACAAAATAGAAAGAATAAAAGCAGAATACAAACAACACAAAGCAAGGACATTAGAAATGATACAGGGTTTCAAAGTAAATAATAGGGATTAACAGAAGTTATTATAGTACATATTGTTATCTTCAATGAAGTTGCTCAGATTACCAGATGTAAGAATAGAAGATTGATCAAATCATTAAAGAGAACAAGAAAATAATAATTTAAAAGAACATTAGATACAATACATAGTGGCACTAGGCAGGATTGTAGTAATAATTCACCATTGGTTGTTATACTGCAAATTGTTGTCATCACATAAATTGCTCAGGTTACCAGATACAGGCATGCAAAACTGGTCAAAATAGTAGGGAAAGAAGTCAGAAAGTTTTCCAAGGGCTGAAGCTGGGCTGCCATCTGGCCTTAACCCTCAGCAGGGCAGGGGTGCTGAACCCATGGCCATTCCTCTGACTCTGCTTGGCTGCAATGAATGGAAGTGTTCTGAGGAGATTCTTGCTTTGAAATTTTCTTTCTGCTTTTCCTGGTTGTCTCTGTATCCTCTCACGAGGTCAATTTATAGACCTGACAGAGGACTCAGACTTTACTCCAGTGACAGAGGCCCACCAGCGTGCGGCCGACATCTAAGCAGTGCTGCATTTCATGCTCCGTGCCAGCTGGGTGACTCAGACCTTTCTCCAGCGAAGGAGGCTGACCCGCGAGGACACAGGAGCAGCAACACCCTTCTCCTCTGAACCAGAGACAAAGGCGGACTCGAGCAGATACCTGGGTGGCACAGCATTTCCTGCCCATGCCCCAACTGTGCGACTGGGACCTTCACCCTGAGACAAAGGCAGACTCGCTCAGACACTTAGGTGGCGGGCGTTTCACCGCCTGCCTCCCAGCTCTGTGACTAGGACCTTTCTCCAGTGACCTGCAACACCAGATGAGCAGCGCAACCCTTCTCCTCTGGTAAGCTCCAAACCTTAGAGTTAGGAAGGAAATCCAACTGGGAGGGCCTATTCCTGCTGGTGGTTGAGACCTGCAGAGAGGAATCAGCCTCAGGCTCTGTAGTCCTTGGGGTTGGGAAGAGAGCCCTGCTACCCCCTGACCTGAGGAACCCAAAACAGAAGCCGCTGCCTAACCACCACAGGCTTCAAGGCTGAGACCCACACTCTTCCCGTCCACACACTGGACACTCGGGTACCAAAGTGCAGCACTCTCCCACTATAGCAGCTGTGGTCTGAGCCGAGCACCCCAGCATTTGCCTGGGGTGACTGGGCCCAGTGGTCCACAGTCTGCTACCATCCTGGGTGTAGTTTAACATCCAGGTAAACTAGGGACCCTAGAGTCCTTAGTGAGCTGCCTGGGTAGCCAGTAGCTCAGCACCAGTCATCTGACATTCAAAATGACAAAACGAAGGGACAAAATGCAGTCTCAGAACACAACTCCACCCAGAACAAGCACAGGACACAATGACATAGGAGAACTAGGAAACCACATACCTCAAATTTCTGAAATGATCACATCTGAAATAAAGAAATAACTCCATCAAGCCATAGAAGAGATTAAATCTGAAATAATCTCTCAGGCAAAAAATGAAATGAAAATAATAATGGAAGAAATGCTTCACACATACAGAAAAGAAACAGATAAGAGACTAGAAGATCAAAGGCAACAAATGAAAATGTTAAATGAGCAATTCAGGAATGAATTAGAACACATGAAACAGTCTCAGAAAGACCTCCAGGAAATGAAAACTGCCACTAAAAGCTCGAAAAACCGCTTGAATGAATCTGAAGATAGAATTTCAGATCTGGAAGATAGCCTGACAGCTAATGACCGTGAAGGGAAGGATCTCTTAAAGTCAACAAGGAACCAGGAGAAAGCAATCCAACAGCTGCAAGATGAAGCAAAGAGAAATAATGTGCAAATAATAGGAATCAGTCAAACAGCAGGAGGCAACACAAATGACATAAAAAGAATATTTGGAGAAATAATAGCAGAAAATTTCCCAAGAATGGCAAAAGAAACCGATGTGCAGGTAAATGAAGCATATAGAACTCCAATGAGCCACAACCCAAATAAAACCACCCCCCAGGCATATAATAGTCAAGATCCCAGATATGCAGCAAAAGAACACAATATTAAAAGCTGCTAGAGAAAAGAAACAGATCACCTATAAAGGAAAGCCCATCCGAATCACAGCAGACTTCTCACCAGAAACCATGAAATCAAGAAGAACTTGGAGTGAGATATTACAGATTCTCAGACAAAACAGCTTCCAACCCAGACTGATGTATCCTGCAAAACTATCCTTCAAATTGAATGGAGAAATAAAATATTTCCACGAAAAACACCAACTGACAAATTTCATGAGTGCCAAACCAACATTACAAAAAGTACTGAAAGATATTCTAGACAGAGAAAAAGGTGACCACAATTCCAAGAACAACAATAGAAAGGACCCCTTAAGCAGAACAAGAAATTAAACAGCAAAAGGAGCAAAGCAACATCAAGTAAACAGCATGACAAGAATAAGCTAATGTGTAACAGTTATAATCATCAATGTAAATGACCTCAATTCACCAGTCAAAAGAAACAGACTGGCAGAGTGGATTAAGAGACAGAATCTCACAATATGCTGTATACAGGAAACACACTTTACTCAAAAGGAAATCCATAGACTGAAAGTCAAAGGTTGGAAAACAATCCTCCATGCAACAGGTTCCCAGAAAAAAGCAGGGGTAGCCGTTATGTTTGCAGACAACGTAAACTTCAAACTAATAACAATCAAAAGAGACAAAGAAGGCCACTATATACTAGTTAGGGGAAAACCACAAGAAGAAGAGATAACAATCCTACACATGTATGCACCAAATACTGGAGCACCAAACTATGTAAGGCAAATCTTAACGGACATACAAAACCAAATAAACAATAACACTATTGTAATAGGGGACCTAAATACCCCTTTGACGCAAAGAGACAGATCAACTGGACTAAAACTCAGCAAAGATATAACAGACCTGAACCAAATGTGTGAACAAATGGACTTAGTAGATGTTTACAGAGTGTTCCACCCAACAACACCAGAATACACATTTTTCTCAACTGCACATGGGACTTTCTCTAAAATAGACCACATTCTAGCCCATAGAGCATACCTACCTAAATGCAAAAGGATTGAAATTCTACTGTGCATATTATCTAACCACAGTGCAATGAAATTGGAAATTAATGACAAGGGGAATTCCAAAAGCTTTATAAATACTTGGAAACTAGACAACAATCTCCTGAATAACCAGTGAGCCACAGAGGAAATCAGAGAAGAGATTGGAAAATACCTACAAACAAATGAAAATACAAATACAACTTATAGGAATCTGTGGGATGCAATGAAAGCAGTCCTCAGAGGGAAATTTATAGCAATGAACTCACACATAAAGAAAACAGAAAGAGAACAAATAAATAGCCTAATGTTGCACCTCAAACTTTTAGAAAAAGAAGAACAAGTCAAGCCCA
>PVLD010029644.1:0-17785 GCA_004027595.1 Dinomys branickii
AAAAAAAAAAAAAAAAAAAAAAAAAAAAAAAAAAAAAAAAAACCCCAAAAATGGAGGAGCATGGTGGTACACGCCTGTAATCCCACCATCAGGACGCTGAGGCAAGAAGATCGGATTGCAATGTATTTAAGGCCACATAGTGAAGCTACCTAGTGAGTGCAAAGCTGACCTGACCTACATGGTGAGACTCCATCTCAAAAAAACAAAAAATCCAAGAATTCTTCTCACGCTGGATATGATGGTGCACATGTGTAATCCCAGCCCTTGGGAGGTTGAGGCAGGAGAATCATTGTAAGTTGGAGGCCAAAGTTGGAGGCCAGCCTGGGCTACAAAATGAGCTCAAGGCCAGCCTGAACTGCGTAGTGAGATCCTGCCTCAAAAAGGATTATAAAAAAAGAATTCATAAAATAGCAGTGGAGGATGCTATTGTTTTTTTTTTGTTTGTTTGTTTGTCTATATGTTTGGTTTTTCTTTTCTTTTTGGTATCAGGAATTGAACTCATGACCTGTACTTGCTAGGCCAGGGTCTCACTATGCAGCTCAAGCTGGCCTTGAACTCATTTTGTAGCCCAGGCTAGTCTCAAAGTCTCAACGATCCTCCTGCCTCAGCCTCTCGAGTGCTGGGATTACAGGCGTGCGCCACCATGCCTGGCACTGTGTTTGTTTTTGAGGCAGGATATCACCATACAGTTCAGGCTAGCTTTGAACTCAACTGTGTAACCCAGGCCAGGCTCAAACTCTCAGCAATCCTCCTCCCTCAGCCTTCCAAGTACCAGGATTACAAGTGTATGTCACCACACCTGGCTGGGCATGCTGTTTTCAACTCCCTCTTGTGATTCCAAGCTCCCTAGCTCCACGCATACCTTTGCTATTTGGGGGGTGTGCGATGACTGAGCCAAAGGCCGCCTGTGTAAGTAACGTGCTGTACCGCTGACCCACGCTGCCAGTCCCTGGGTCTCTGGACAGAGAACTTGCAGCCCTGCAACCTCTGAAGTTTTGCATGCTCTTTCCTGTAATAGCTTAGTCACAGCTGCCCACTTAGCAACCTGAGAGGTTTTCAGCAGGTTGCCACAGGTGGGAAGGTCAGCTGAGGCCAGCCTGTGGGGCAGGCACTGCAGGTGCGGCCTTCTCAGGTTCTTAAGCCCTCAAAGGCCTTTTATTGATAGAAGTACGAAGTGTGTGCTACGTAGGAAACTGTGGTCTGGGGTGAGGGATATAGTTCAGTGGCACAAAGCCTGCCTGGCAAACGTGAAGTCCTGAGTTCAATTCCCGGTACCAGAAAAGAAAAGCATGGCCAGGTGAGAGGAGGAAGAGGAGGGTTTGGACAGAGATCGGTTGGTAGGAGCAGGGCCATGCTGGAGAGGTAACCGGTTGTGATTGTCTTGCAGCTCCGGTGACCAATCAGCCTGTGACCCCCAAGGCCCTCACAGCTGGGCAGAACCGACCCCATCCACCACACATCCCCAGCCACTTCCCAGAGTTCCCCGATCCCCACACCTACATCAAGACCCCGGTGAGTGGTGGTGTCAGGCCAGGCCAGGCTGCCCTATCGCGTGCGCAGTTGGCTGCTGCCGGCAGTAGGCCCCAAATCAGACAGGGGGGGGTGTTGGGCCCCACAGTGTCTGCCCACCAAGAGGCAGCATATCAAGTGAAAACTATGTCCTCAAGTTGCCACCTAAACACAAAGAACTTAGCCACATAGAAGCAAAACAAACTCCTGGTAACTCCTCGGGAGGAGTTCTGGTTGATCTGTATGTACTTTTCTGGGTTCACATTTTCTGTAACAGAAAAGTCATTTCTGATTGATTGATGGATTGTGGTAGGTACTGAGGCTGGAACTCAGGGCATTCACTCGAACTGCCCCCACTCCCAGGCCTTTTCTGTTCCTTATTTTGAGTGGGGTCTCTCTTAAGTTACTAAATTACCCAGGTTGGGTTCGCATTTGCAGGCCTCCTCCCTCAGCCTACCAGAGTGGTGGGATCACAGGTAGACCACACCCAACTTTGTTTTTGAGACATGGTCTCAGAATGCATGGCCCATGTCAGCCTTGAACTCCATATGTAGCTCAGACTGGCTTCAAACTCATGACCTCCCTGCCTCAGCCTCCTGAATGCTGGAATCACCCATTTTGCTTAATTTGTAAGATTTAAAACATGGATGGAAGTATCTCCATCACTTTCTTTTTGCCTTTTCACTGTGCTCTGGAGAGCTCTGCTCAGAAGGATGATGGAGACCAGTTTAGGGGGTGGAAGGCCTCCAGCAGCAAGGCACGGGGCGGGGAGAACAGAGACACTGCTCACTGGTGTCCTCGCCGACGTCTTTGCAGACGTACCGGGAGCCCGTATCCGACTACCAGGTGTTGCGGGAGAAGGCCGCGTCCCAGAGGCGCGACGTGGAGCGGGCACTCACCCGCTTCATGGCCAAGACAGGCGAGACCCAGAGCCTCTTCAAAGACGACGTCAGCACCTTCCCATGTGAGCGCCACCTCCTGCAGCCCCAAGGCGTCATTAGCAGTCACCACACTGTTTGCCTTTCTCTCAATTCAAAGCTACTCTGTCCTCCATTGCAGCATATTCTTCTGGTTGCAGGCTCCTCCCAGTCCGTAGAACTGGTCGCTGCCCCTGCAGGACTGGCTACTAAGGATAGGTTAGATTTCGGTCACCACAAGGGTGACCGAGGCTGAGGCCTAGGGAGACACACAGAAGTGGCGGTCCCTGGAGCAGGTGGGAGCTGGTGTTGGCTGGCTGCTGTCACAAGGTCCCTCCGTGGTGCCATCTCTTAGCCGTGCATCTCCGCATCTGGCCAAGTGGCCCAGGTCGCTCCCTCCCATGGCAGGGTCCTGAGGTAACAGTACCTGGGCCACCAAGTACCAGACCCCGTCCTCCTTGCTTCCTACCTGCTGTGGTCCTCTGTGAGCGTGTGCATCAGGTCTGTCACTGTCACCTGTGGAGGAGGCCAAAGCTTACAGCTCAGGGTCACAGTCTACAAGGTGGCATTCAGGCCTTACCCCTTGTACTCCCTGAGTCTGCCTCCGATCCCCAGGGAAGATATATCTGGGGCTTCTCCCGAGGTCACATTCTACCAGAGGAGGATATACGGATGTATTTAATTACTGTTACTGTTTTTAATTACATACCCCCATATTATTACAGGAGTCTCACTGTGTTGTCCAAATTGGCCATGAATTCCTGTGCTGAAGTGATCCTCCTGCCCCAGCCTCCTAAAAGGCTGGACTACAGCCCTACACCACCGTGGCCGGCTACATTAGTATTTTTAAGTCCAGCTCTTCCTCTCATCGCCTTTTGGAAGAACTGAAACTCATTTACCAGAAGTGTCTTTTAGCTCAGCAGACACTGACGTACAGAACTCTCAAAGTCAGCCTTATGTCCTTCAGATTGAAAAGATAAATATACCTGTGGTAGAAATGCAGGTTAGAGCCAGGCATCATGGTGCTTAGTTATAATGAAGCAGGAGGATTGCTTGTTCCAGAGCAGCCTGGACAATTTAACAAGACCAGGAATGAAGTACGATATAATGGAGCCAAAAAAAAAAAAAAAATCACAAGACCCTGTCTCAAAATTAAAAAAAAAAAAAAAGACCAGGCGTGGTGGCTCATATCTCTAATGCCAGCACTCAGGAGCCTGAGGCAGGAGGAGTGCCATGAGTTCAAGGTCAGCCTGGGCTACTAGCAAGACCCTGTCTCAATAAATGAAAATTTTTTAAAAAGAGGGAGAAACAGTGAAACGGATGTAGCTCAGCAGTAGAGCAGTTGTTGGTGTGCAGGAGGCCCTGGGCACAGTCTCTACCTGAGCAGTAGAGTGAAGGGAGGGAAGAAGGGAGGGGAGTAGAAGGAGGAAGGAGGAGAGAGAGATGAGGCCTAGAGGGGTTGATTGGGCGAGAGGTCACCCAGCCACCGCATCCCTGGGACTTGGGCTATCACTCGATCCCTGTGAGCCTGAGCAGTCACACTTCCTGACTGTGTGCTAGTGTCTCACTGCCTGAGTTCAAATCCTTCTCTGCCGTTTCCTGTGTGCTTGAGAAGCATGCTAACCACTGTGCCCGGGGCTCCTTCTCTGTGCATGGGGTGACGCCGAGTGACTTACAGGGTGGGTAAGGGTTAGAGACAGCACCTGGGAAGCTGTTGCAAGGCGCAGTGCAGCTGTGAGGACCTGCGACAGTGGCCGCTCCTCCCTCCCTGTCCCCAGTGATTGCTGCCCGGCCCTTCACCATCCCCTACCTGACGGCCCTTCTGCCCTCGGAGCTGGAGATGCAGCAGATGGAGGAAACAGACTCCTCAGAGCAGGACGAGCAGCCGGATGCAGAAAGCTTGGCCCTGCACATGAGCACGGTGGGTCTGCTCAGGGCCTTGCCTGGGGGTCTTAAGGCCCCGCCCCAGGTGAGGGGGACGGTGATGAGCTGCTCTGATCAGGGATGGCGCAGCCTCCAGCTGGGAGACATCTGAGTCCTATTCCCCAGTGGAGCTGCTGGGACCAGGCAGAGCACTAGGGACTGGGAGGGGACAGAATTCCCTGCCCAGGGACTGGGAGGGGACAGAATCCCCTGCCCTCACGCGGCGATGGAAGCATAAGAAGCAGGGAGGGTGGGGATTAGAACGACCCTTGCGCCGCACTGTCCTCACAGCAGCCTCTCCCGGTTGGCCTCCAAAGCTATGAAGCAGGGATCTCAGTGACCTTCCTGCCATGAAGCCCTTGGCATCACCAGGGGGCACCACTCACCCAGCTCCAGGCCCCAAGCCTGAGGGCCTAGGTCAGATTTTCAGAGTGTGGTTTTCCCCCAGCCCTGCATCCTCTGCTCACTCTGAAGAACGTGGAAAGTAGAGGAAGGTGTCGGTAAGCAGAGGCTCACTCAGGTCCCAGGACAGTGTGCAAAATTTCAGTGTGTTGCTTTTTTTTCTAAGTCTACACAACTGTGATATTTTAAGAATTTTAATCATAATCACACCAAATATATGTGAACTAAAGATTTCTCCAGAATCACCATTTTCCTCGAATAAACAGCAAAAGCCCCAAGAAGGTCACAGATAGGCCGCATCAGTGATGGGCCCGCAGTGGTCCTTGCACATGGGCTCTGCCATGTCGGGACCCCAGGACCCGAGAAGTTTCTGGCTGGGGTTAGAATGTGATCACTGTCACCATACTGCAAGTACAGGAAGTTGGAGAATCTGGGGAGAAACCTATTCTAAGTTGTTCGCTTTGGCCTAGGCGACCCCTGAGGACACAGTGTGCTCCTGCCTGGCCTCCGGTATGGCAAGGCGCTGGCCATTCTTTATCCCGCACTGCACTGGGCTTCTCCGGGGAGCATCTGAATTGTAGCCCTTGCCTGCTACTGAGCCACGCTCAGGACCCTGTCCTGGTGCTGCACCGGGCTGGAGCAGGGAGGCTTGAGTTCTCCTCGCAGCAGCTGCCGCCTGGACAAGCCCGGAAGGGGGCTCTGGGCTCCGCCTCTTCCGGTGACAGCTGCCCACAGCGATTCTTGGTACGGGTGACCCCTTCCTTACGCAGCGGGTGTTGTGCTTTGTTTGGCTTCTGCTTGAAGGATGAGTCTGGGGCGGAGAAGGAGAACACATCTGTGCTGCAGCAGAATCCTGCCTTGGCAGGCAGCCGTAACGGGGAGGACACCATCATTGACAACCCCTACCTGCGCCCTGTGAAGAAACCCAAGATCCGCAGGAAGAAGTGAGTCGGGGGCTGGGGTCCCGGGCGCCCCCTGAACCCCGCCTGGCTGTACCTTGCCAGGAGGGAGCGGGCTTGGACCAGGGTCCACTCTTCGTGCCCCGCTGGCTTCCCAGCAAGGGCTGTGTGCTGCTGTGTCTCTCCAGGTCCCTGTCCTGAGCTGATGTGGAAGCTGGCTTGCAGAGGGACAGAGGGACATATGCCACCCTCCCAGGAGAACTGAAGTCACTGCAGGGAAGAAGCCGGTCCCTCCTGGTGGCTGAGTGGAGGCAGGATGGGTTCGGGCAGGATTTTAATAGCAAACCTCACATCAGGATGCCGGCTTTCACTGGGGACCAAAAGTCTGGGTCGAGGAGGAAGCAATGGGAATAACAAGACTTTGCTAATCAACCGGGCTACCGTGCTGCATCCTGGGGCCCAGCGACAGCTGAGGACTTCTTCTGTTATCCCAGAACTGGATTCCTTTGAAACCTGAAGAGCAGGGACGCTGCTGGTGAGGACAGAGTTCCTGGCTGCTTTGCCTTCTGCCCTGAAGTCTGTCTGCCCAGTGCATTCAGGGCTCCAAGTCCTGCTCGTGACTCAGACAGTTGTGGCAGCAGTGTGACAGCCCGGGACTTCACCCTGCGTCTCTCCTCCATTGAGCTGCAAGCGCCCTGTGGAGCTGCTGGAAAGTCTCTCGTGCCTTGTCTTGTTGGGCGCAGGAGGCCGCACATCAGAGCTTTGACCTGGCACTGGCTGGAGTCGGGTGCCACAGGCAGATGTGTTAAGGTGTGGGACAGTGACGGCAGGGCAGCACTCCTCCCAGCAGGGACGTCTTGAGAGATTGTCATGTGCCGTCCCTCCACAGAACGAGTGCTTGGGGAAAGATGAGACCCGCCCCTCCAGAGGGCTTCCTTGACACCAGCCTGGTGTGTCAGACGCCTTGTGCTGTTACGTGCAAAAGAAAGCAGCAGAAGCTTTTAAAGAAGAGGAAGAGAAGCTTTTAAAGAAGAGGAAGGAAGTGTGGCTGGCACTTCACAGGCTGGGCCTAACCTTGTACGGAGAAGCCCAGGAGCCTGGCTGCTCAGCAGGAGGCTGGTGAGGGCGGGAGCCAACTTCCCACCTGATGGGGCAGGGGTGACCAGAGCCTTCAGGTCCAGCCAGGGTTTCTCCACGGTGCAGGTCAACCTCCTCGGCCTCTTTACCTCCCCTGTCCTCATATATCCTACAAAGCAGAAAACGGGTTTAGGGGAGGTGTCAGGCTCACTGTCGCCTTTGGCTGGTCCGTAAGGAAGCAATTTTAAAACCAAATCTACGGAGGAAGAGCACCACAGCACCCGGAAGTTAGCCTGGTTTGACGCAGTTGCTCCCGAATTAAGCTCCCACTGGCCACATTGAACATGCTGCTCCCCTCTGTCAGCTCCTGGTTGTGTGTGGACACCTGGGAACATCGGCCCAGTCATGGTGTAGAAATGGCATAGTCTTCCACATGTATTTATAAATTTCTATTTTTTTGTAGCTTTGGGAACCTTAAAGAAAAAGAATATGAAGGTATGATTTATGCTGCTCGTGGTGGCACACACCTGTAATCCTAGCACTCGGGAGGTTGAGTCAGGAGGATCATAGTGAATTCCAGGCCAGCTTAGACTGCTTGGTGAGACCTTGTCTCAAAAAAAAAAATTGATTTATGAAAGGCCCATAATAAAAGTTAATAAAAACTTTGTAAACAAAAATCAAAATAATAATAAATACTTTGTAAGTAAGCAGAACTGTCAAGCATTGAACTTGGATTTGTTTCTGTAACAGCATTTGTGCAAAGCTACATTCGAACACAAGTGTGTGGCCCTCCCAGTGGCCCGTGTGTCCTGGGGTTAGCATGGGAACCCCATGTTCTCCCTGCTCCACCTCAACACTTAACATCCAGTCAATTTTTTTGTTTTGTTTTGTTTTTTTGTCTTTTTGAGACAGGATCTCTCTCTAGTTCAGGCTGGCATTGAGCCCACTTTGTAGCCCAGGCTGGTCTCGAACTCAAAAGGTTCCTTCTGCCTCAGCCTCCCAAGTGCTGGGATTACAGACATGTGCCACCATGCCCAGCTCATCCAGTCAGTTCTTTTTCATCTCCTTCCATCATTTTATTTTATTTTTTCTCCCTAGAGTAGTTCTATGACCCCATCTCAAAAAACCAAACAGAAGAGAAAAACAATCACAGCACAACTTTTTTCTTTTTAGTACCAGGACTCAACTCAGGAGCTGTGCTTGCCAGGTAGGCGCTGTGCCACTGAGCTACATCCCTGGCTCCGCACAACTCTTGTGCGTCCTGCAGCTGGGGCCTCCAGACTGACAGCAGATCTTACCCCCCAGCCTCTGGGACGAACACTCCAGGTCGTCCGGGTCGCCCAGAACCAAGCAGCTACCCAGCTGCCCTTCCCCACTCCTGTCTCATCCCTGTGCTTGCGCCAGCCTCCCTGCCCCTGCCCGTCCCACCCACCAGGCTCCTCACCCTCCAGGCTCTGACTCGCGATTGTGCCCTTCACAGCGTGACCTCCACGTCCTGCCCGGCCGCCGAGGGCTCTGCCAGCTCCGTTTCTCTTGGCTGAGTTTCTACCCACTCAGCAAGTGGGGCTCGGGTCCGCGTGTGTACGCCGGGCGCCCTGCCAGCTCAGGAGACCATGCGGAAGGAGACGGCCGTGGTCCCTGCCCCCGGGGAGCTCATTCCAGGGCAGGCTTACACAGACGACAAACCGAAACCAGAAGTGGAGGCTCAGGCCTGTCATCCCTGTCACCCCGGCCCCCTGGACTGGGAGGCTGAGAAGGGAGATCCCACGTTCCGGCCAGGCCTGGGTGACTTCTGCTCCCCAGCCAGGTGACAGCCAGCTGTGGCTCTCTGGAAAGTCCTTCAGTCATCCCAGAGAATGTGGCCCCTTCTTGGGGGAGCCCACCCCACTGCTAAGTCCTCTGAAGTCCACCTCCCAGAGCACCCACTGCAGAACCCAGAGGCTAGGCCTGCGCTCAACCTCAGCTGTCCCAGGAGCCAGTCCTGTGGCCTCTCCCAGACACGCTGCGGGTGGCTATGTTGCCATTCACCCAGACACCTGGACTGTGTTGTACCTACTCCTGCCCTACGCACGCCACTCAGCCCTCTCTCCCTCCCCCAAAGTAACAACTTTGCGTGAGTTTTGAGATAGGCTCTCACTGAGTAGTCAGGCTGGCCTTGAACTCACTGTATAACCGAGGCTGGCCTCCAAATTTTTTTTTTTTTTTTTTTTTTTTTTGCGGTACTGGGGATCGAACTCAGGACCCTGCACTTGCTAGGCAGGCACTTATAGGCTGGCCTCCAGAGTGCTGCAATTCCAGACATGCACCACTATCCCTGGCTGCATGATTTTAAAGCTTACATTTATGTAGAACATACATCTACTTAGCACTTACTGTGTGTCAGGATCTATGTTAAAACCTTACTTACATATACTCACATAAGAAAGACACTACAAAAAGCTCAAAAGATACAGAAGGATAAACAGCAACTTGGACATTCTCTCCTACCGTTTCCTCAGCCACCCCCGCCCAACTGAGACAGCTCTTTGAAGCTCTTCACTGAGCACAAGGCAGATGGTCTTCGCTGTTGCATGGGTGGTGGCCTAGAAACACCACACCCTGCATCTTGGTGTGGGAGCCTGTGTGGGGCAGAAGCTGGCTGTGTCCTGCTAGGCAAGCACCCCCCTCTGCCGAGCCACACCCCAGCGCCCCTGTTTTGGGGACCCTCACTTCCTGCTTTCCCCTCACCTGAGATTCAGACTCCTAAGCCCTCATCCAGCACCAGGGCCCAGTCCCTGCCAGTGGAGCGGTGACAGCTGGTGACTGGTTGCCTCAGTCTGGTGGCTGTGGCCAGGTCCCGGCTGCCACCGGGTGAGCTGCAAGTGACTGAGCTGCTGGGGGTCAGAACCTCACAGTGGAGCGGGCTAGTGGCGTGTCATTGAGGAGTGTGACAGCAGAGACTGTCACATGTTCAGTTGGTGTTAATCGTACTCCAAGGGTTACCTCCTTCCCCAGAGACACAGTCCGCTGTGGGTGACAGCCAGGGAGCAGGGGGTGTGAATGACCTCGGGGACGCCTTCCACCGAGTCACATGGAACTGCGCACAGAAGGGCTGTCCTGGGGCCTTGCTTCAGGCTGAGGCTCTGCCCTCCCGGGACTTCCAGCCCTGGTCAATCAGGGCCCCAGGCCTTCTCCAAGATGCCTGAGGCCATGCAGGTGCCACTAGCCTGGCCTCCCTCCTCCTCCTCCCGCCCCCTGCAGCCCTGCCTGCCCCAGACCCAGTGGGCGTTTCTCAGCCCCATCCCGCCAGTCTCTTCTGCAGTCTTCGGTTTCCACACTCTGCTGCTTCCTCCTCACCATGGTCAGAAGCTGTCACAAGCGAGGCGTGGTAGCACATTGCATCCAGGAGGCTGAGGTAGGATTGCTTTAAATTGAAGGCCAGCCTGGGCTACATAGTGAGTTCAAGGCATAGTGAGTTCAAGCCTGGACTACAGAGAGAGACCCTACCTCAAAAAGACGAACAACAAAAAACCAGTCACAAACCCAGTCCCCTCAGGAGGGACCTGCCCAGGTCACTGAGCACCATGGTAGGCACCAGAGCTGGGCTGGGGTTCAGCCAATCCACTGTCCCAGGGATATTGCCCTTGACTCATCAAGATTTTGGGTTCATCTGGGCTGGGCTGAGCTTTCCTTCCCGGAGATCCAAGGGAAGAACTACCTAGAATTCTTGGGAAACTCAGAGAGCCTCTGTATTTTAAAATGGTTCAAACTGGGCATGATGATACATGCCTGTAATCCCAGTACTTGGGAGGCTGAGGCAGGAAGATTGCTATGAGTTTGAAGCCAGCCTGGACTACATAGTGAGCTCAGTTGCTGGGGCCACTGGGAGCCATGTGACCTTCTCTTGTGGCAC
Organism: Dinomys branickii; assembly: GCA_004027595.1. NCBI lineage: Eukaryota > Metazoa > Chordata > Mammalia > Rodentia > Dinomyidae > Dinomys > Dinomys branickii. Next base: position 10,620 of record PVLD010029644.1, read on the forward strand.
TCTGAAAGAAGACATTCCCCAGGCATGTCAACCAAAGAATGTCCCTAGATGTTGCTAGTGGTCCCCCCCCCAGAGTGGGGTTACCCCAGTGGGAAGCACTGAGTGGGCACATAGGCTCCAGCAAGGAGCTGGTGAAGAAGAACAGGCTGGTGGAGACCTCTCCCCTTGAGCTGGAGTGTCTGTCATTGTTTCCTCTGTGTAATCTCCCTGAGGCTGGAGTGCAGGAACATTCTGGAAGGCAGTACTAAGCGGGACTGCAGAGCCCAAGGCTGACCACCTGCTAGGAGTTCCAGGCTGCTCTGTGACACAGAGCGAGGTCCCCAGCTTCCCAGGACTGTGGCCATCATGGAGTGATCACAGCAGTATGGACACTAGGGCCATCCCATCCAGCCTGAGTGGGTGTCTGTAGAGGAGGGAGGGACCAGGTGCAGGGCCACAAGACGCCCGCCCTGCCCAAGGTCCTGAGTGAGCAGGTGACCATCAGGGATGGTGGCTGCCATGACCTTGGCCAGGTGGCCATTGAGCTAGGATGGCCCAGAGAGGCACTTGGCTGAAAGCCACCAGGTGCACCACCCCAGCCACACCGGGTGGGGTTCAACAGCCTCAGTCCTGGCCGGGAGGGGTCATGGCCAGCAAGCAAATGCTCGGCGCAGTGCTGTGAGGCAGACAGAAATGGGCTGTGGCGCTCAGGAGTGCCTCCCAGACTAACGGACCTGTGGCCACCTCCAGGGTGTCCCAAGCCTGTTCCCGCTTCTGTCTGTCTTGGAATAGGAATCCAGGAGGCCTGTCACACCTCCCTAGCTTGGGGGCAGAGGCTTTAGTTTAGAAAAAAAACAACTCATACAGTAATATCTTTTGTCTTTTTTTTTTTTTTTGGTCTTTTTGAGACAGGGTCTTGCTATGCAGGTCATGCTGGCCTTGAGCTCACTTTGTAGTTCAGGCTGATCTCTAACTTTCAACGATCCTCCTGCCTTGGCCTCCCAAGTGCTGGGATTAGCGTGCACCACCATGCCTGGCTCCATCTTTTATCTGAAAACAAAAACAGCCCCTGTGTGCCATAAATTTGCTGCTGCTGCCCTTAGAGCCCTTTTTAAGAACTGGACAACCAGGCTTGGTGTCGCACGCCTGTAATCCCAGCACTTGGGAGGCTGAGGCAGGAGGATTGCTGTGAGTTCAAGGCCAGCCTAAACTGAATAGTGAGATCCTGTCTCAAAAAATAAAAAATTAAGGGTTAGGGATGTAGCTTAGTGAGAAGACCCTAGGTTCAACCCTCTTGGTACCACAAAAACAAAAACTTCTGGTGCCCTTACCTGGTACCATCACTTCCTACCTCTTGGGTCTCCATTTGAGGGCACTGAGCTTTGGCCCACCAGGCAGGAGCCCCAGCATTAAAGCATCCTGATACCTTTGGGGTTTTTTTGTGTGTTTTTTTGGTACCAGGAATCGAACTCATGACCTCAGGTTTGCCAGGCAAGCGCTTATGCCACTGAGCTATATCCCCACCCTCCTGATACCTTTGTGATGAAACCTACTTATTCTTAAAACTGTACTTTCGCACCACCTACAAATTCAGCAGTAGATTAGGTCACGCACATCTGGAAACACCAGGGTCAGAATGTGCACAGGTCCATGGGAGATAGACCTTTACAGCACCTGAAGAGTGCTCGACAATATTTAAGTACTAACATGCAGCAGTAGCCAAGGATGGTGGCAAATGCTACAAACCCAGCTTCCCAGGAAGCTGAGGCAGGAGGATGACAAATTCCAGTCTATGCTGGGGAAATTATTGAGAATTTATCTCAAAATAGAGAACAGCTGGCAATGCAGTTCAGAAGTTCAGAAGTAGAAGGTTTGCTGGGTGCAGTGGCACTTGCCTATAATTCCAGCACTGGGGAGACTGAGGCGGGAATTGCTGCGAGTTCCAGGCCAGTCTGTGGGCTCAAGTTCAGCCTGAACTACACAGCAAATCCCTGTCTCAGAAAACCAAAAAATAAAAGTATAAGTTTTGCATAGTGTGTGTAAGGCCCTGGGTTCAATTCCCAGTACCACCACCAAAACAAATTACTAACATGTATTCATTCAACAAACATGTTTAGTATCTACTTGGGCCAGGAACAGAACTAGGCACTGGGGCTACTGTGATGTGACAGGCAGCCCTTGAGACGTGTAAACTGCTGCAGGAGACAGCAGCATAACATCAGTCCATGGGTGCTGTGGGAAACCCTTACGGTCCTGTGGGTCCATCAGGTGAGCGGTACATGCAGCTGAGCACAGGGCAGAGGTGCAGGGCTAGGGAGGGCACCTGCAGGCGCTGAGCAGCTGGGCCTCAGGACAGCAGCATGGTGGTGAGCATTCAGGGGCTCCCTGGCTGTGTGGGTCCCTAAGCCCTGCACTGAGCTACGTCCCAGCCCTTTCTTTTTTTGAGGCTGGGTCTCCTAAGTTGCTGAAGTCTCCAGGATGGCGCAGGGAGGAGGGCCCAACAGCGCCAAACCGGAAGGAAGCTGCGGGGCCCTGAGATCGCCTGGGGGGTCTGATCTTGGTGCCCACTGGCAGGTCTGCAGCCCCAGGCACCCCTGGGCCCAGGAGGGAGGGAGGGAAGGAGGCGGAGCAGGCTGGCCCAGCACTAATGACACTGACAGGACTCAGAGATGAAAGGTAGGTGGGTTGGGCGGGCAGGTCAGGGCCAGCCTGACAGCCCAGCACCACGGTGGCCTGCTCGCCCCTGCAGTCACTCTGCTCTGCAGCTCCGCCTGGCAGGGAGCCCGGGGCCGGCCTTCAGGGGGCACAAGGCAGGCAGCAACCTCTCCCAGGCAGGTGGGCCGTGCCCTGTGGCCCTGCGCGCACAGCTTTGGGCTGGGCCAGGTCTGGCCAGAAGGTGAGGCTTTGGGTTCTGGCCTGCGGGACTGGGCTCAGCCAGGAACAGCAGAGGCTGCTGGAACCAGGGTGCAGCCAGGTGTGGCTGTGCCACCTGGGAACTCCCTGCTCACCCTCTCCACTCTCCCTGTGCGGAAGTCCAGGGCCAGTCCAACCAGGATGGGGCAAATGGGCACAGGGCAGTGTGGAGCCTGTGAGCTCTTCTGGACCTCAGCGCCCCCCCGGGGCCCGCGCTTCTCCCCAGTGATGTGGCCTCTGTGTTGGGAGCACGGATGGCGCCGGCTTCCCTTTTGATGTTCCTGTGTGTTCGCTTTATTCTCTCCTCCGCCCCTGTTGCCATGACGGGAGCCGGCTCTGTGTGTGGCTGGCTGGACACTGGGCTGAGTACAGTGCCCAGCGCCCAGGGTCCCCTTGTTAGACGAGTTGTGGCCACCTGTAATCTTCACATAGTCTCAGGAGGTAACCCTTGCTGCCTGTCTGGAAGAAGGGCTCCCAACAGTCCAAGACACAGTTTGTTATGACCAGCCCTCAACTCTGCTTCTTGCCCTGGAGGGATCTGAAGAACAGGAAAACCTAAGGTCAGTCAGACAGACAGCCGGGCTGGGCCTGCTATGCTACGTTCCCAGCAGAGCTGCCTACATCTCCCACACCCAGGAGCTCGGAATCACCACTAGCAGCCAAAGAGCAGGAGGCCAGTCTCAACCAGCTGTTTATTTCCCAAGCCAAGCGAGACCAAGCCCTGCCCCACCCACAGGAGCGACCTAAGCCGGGCGACCACACCCTTCTCCTCAAGCCTCAACACAGCAGGTGAACGAGTGAACTCCTGTAAACCATGGCCTGGGAAACATGCACATTTCTAGAGCCAGGGCTGGTGCTGGGTAGAGCTGCAGCCTGAACACAGGACCCAGACCCTTTCCCTCAGGGTGGCTGGCCAGGGCCACCAGGGTGCCCTAACCCACCCTGCACTTTCTTCCCGGAAGTGGTTCGTCTGCTATCTGTCCCTGTGGCCCAGGACCTCCACTAAAGCTCCCATGGGAAGCTGCTTCCTGCCTGCCCCAGTGAGAGGCTCCTTCCCACCCTTCCTCCTGACCCGTGGTCCCTAACCTGGACACAATGACCGCAAACATGATTGTTCCTGATGTCCTGCCAAGCTGGACTTAAAAAAAAAAAGTGGTTCTAGCCAGCTGTGGAGGCACATGCCTGAAATCCAGCACTCAGGAGGCTGAGGCAGGAGGATTGTCGAGAGTTTGAGACCAGCCTGGGCTACAAGGTGAGCTCAAGGCCAGCCTGAACTGCATAGCGAGACCCTGTCTCAAAAAGAAGAGAAAAAAAAGTGGTTCTAATTCACTGGAAAACAAGCATAAGCGTGGGCTGTCAAAGGAAAGGTCAAACGGTCACCACACTAATAGGTCACCTCCGCTCCATCCTGCTGCTCGTGACTTCCCTGCCGGCAGTGACCTTCTCTGGGACCTCTGTGCCTATCTTCCACCCGCCAAGGTCTGCCAGCATCGTGACAGCTCCCTCCATGGGTGACTCTGGGGCTCTGGTAGTGCTGGGGTCAGGAACCCCCACACGAGACCTGGCTGTGCAGGCTTCTGCTATCAGGCACCGTGCTCAGAGCTCCTCGGGCCCAACCCCAGGTGCTGCTTGGGTCTGAACAAGAAAGTAGCTTCACCCTCGGCCTCCTGTCCCTGCTCACCGAGTCTCTCTGCCCGGGGCCTCCGTGGAGCTAAGGACAGGGCCAAGCGGATAGGAGCCCCCTGCAATGCCCAGCGCCGCATTTTAGAGCCTGCTCAGTAGGCGGGGCTTGAGAGACTGCTCCCAATGACTCTCACTACACCGAATAATACCCGGGAGCAGAAGCTCAGGGTCCACGAGACTCCGCCCCTGCTCCCTCTTCACCCTCCCACCCCTATGTGCAGGGTCCGCAGCCGCAGCCACAGTGAGCTTTGGGAGTAGAGCCTCCCTCGGCTCCCTTATGGTTAGATCTGACCTTTTTCCGGGAATGAAGACTCTTCCGTGTCTGGATCAGGCTGTCTGACACCTGCTTTGACCCTCCCGCCCCCCATAGCGACAGATCCCCCAGGCCCAGCCCCTCAGAGCAGAGCTGAGAGCGAGGGCTCAGGACGTGGCTTTCCGGTGGGTGCAGGGGTAGGCATAGGAGATGGGATGGCGCGTCCCGGGCCTCACGGTGAACGTGTTGATGTGCGACCTGGGGGAGACGAGAGAGCCATAAGGTTCCTGTACTGCTGGTCCCACACCCTGCCCTGTCCCTCAGGGCACCGGGCGCAGCAAGCAAGCGAGGCCCAAGGGAGTCCCCTTCTGTCCACCCGTGAGTCAGAGGCCAGCGGCCCGGGCGCATCGCCTCCCCAGTCCTCCCACGCCGCCCCTGCCAGCCCAGCCCCAGCTCACCTGCCCGTGGCGGGCGCGAGGCAGTGCTCCCCTGCTGTGTCCCCAGGTGCCCTGTACTTGGCGTCGCCCGTGCCACGTGCCACTGCGCCCTCTAGCGACATCCGCCGGCCGTGGATGGCAGCAGGGTGTGCTCGTCCGGCCGAAGGGATGCGGCGCGGGGTAGGGCCATTGGGGGCGCCCTGGATTCGGCCAGGCCCGGAGGCGCGGGGCGCCTCACCCATGTACAGCCGCTTCTTGATGAGCGAGCGGCCCCCGGGTGAACCGCACTCCGGGACGCGCGGGAAGGCCAGGGCGCGCGGGAAGGCTAGGGCGGGCGGCCGCCCCAGGTCCCTGGGGGATGGGGGCACCGGATCGTTGCTGAACTCAGGCGGTGGTGGAATGACCTCGAAAGTGAACTCCTCCTCATCCTGGTCCTGCCTCTTGCAGAAAGGCGAGGGTGGCGATGACAGGGACCTGGGAAGCACGGGGTCCTGTGGGAGGCGGGAGGGGACAGGTCCGTCCCAGGCCCCCCGGGGGGCGCGGGCCTGCGTTGCTGTCCACCGAGGCAGTGAGGCTGGGTCTGTGCTCTCTGGGGGCTTCGGCTCACTGGGCATCTCAGGCTGTGCTGACCTGGGCAGCAGGACGGCCTTCTCTGCCTCCCTGGGGACCACCATGAAGGAGTAGGGTTTACAGTCTGTGTGGAAGATGCTATCTGACCTGGGCTCTAGCGGGCTCCCGTGGCCTCGAAGGCTCCCGGGCAAGGAAGACCGGCCCTGGGTAACCGCTCCAGGCCGCCCCTTCTGTGCCCTTTGCCTGGCTGCCAGGAGCAGGGCCATGGGGGACCCACGTTCCACCACCTCCCCAGTCACCGGGTGCCGAAACTGTTGGTCAGCAGGCAGGGACAGGCCAGGGCGTGTAGCTGGCTGGTCCTGAGGTCCTCTCAACTCCACAGGCCTTGGTGGACCTGTGGCCTCTCCTCTGGTCAGCGTGGGCATGTCTGTGCCAACCTCAGGGCTGGGGCTGCTCAGATGGCCGTGGGGCTTGTAAAAGAGCCGCACTTCTTCCTGGACCAGCGATTTGGGTGCCAGCGGCCTGGTGACCCCTGTCGCAGGCTCTTCTCGCCTTGGCTGGGAGGGCACTGGGCCTCCCTGAGGTTCCAGCTGCTCCTGCTGCCTACCTCGCTCAGCTGGAACTGGCTTCTCCTCTGCCATCGGGTGGGATGGTGTGGTGGGCTTCCTGGTGGCCGTGGATGTGGCCAGCCCAGGGGAGCCTTTGGGGGCAGCAGCTGGCCCAGGGGTGGCTGCAGACTGCAGTGGTGTGGTAGACAAAGGCAGCGGATCCTTGGCCACAGGCTTAAGGAATTTGCCATTACTGGTCTCCTTGGCCGAGCTGCGTCCTCCTTCCAGCCGCGGTCTGGGAGGCAGAGAGCCCACGCTGGGCTTGGCATCCTTCTCTGCAGATGCGGACAGCCGGGCCTCCAGCTCCTTCCGGATCTGCTGGACGCTGGGGATGGGGGTGTCCTGGAGGTGATAGTCCACCGGGGGGAGCGGCAGGCCGGGATGCTTCTCAGGGACACCTAGGGGTGTCTTGTCAGGCAAGCTCTGGGAGGTGGCCTCCGCTGGGGGACTGGGGCTCTTCTTGCCCTCTTTGTCCTGAGTGACCGCTGCAGGGCCCGGCCTGGGGCCAGGGGCTCTGTCCTCTCTCTTGGGCCCGCAGAAATAGGCTGCCAACTGGCTCCGCAGCTGTTCCAGCTGCCCAGGATCTCGCCAGTCTTTGGGCTCCGAGGAGGCCTCAGGCTCTGGGATGGGGATTTTAGGTTTGGATTTGGGCGTGGGTTTGAGAGCTGGAAAGCCGGATTTGGGGAGTTTGGGGAACCCAGCCACTGGGGGGGCTGCCTGCTC
>PVLD010029645.1:0-17794 GCA_004027595.1 Dinomys branickii
AGGAGAGAGGTGTGTACCCTGAACCCAAGAAGGATCTGAAATGGGAACTGAAGCCCTAGGAGAGACCAAGCAGAACCTCTCCTGGAGGAAGGGATCGGAGGGCCACCGTGGCACAGTCAGAGGGAGAAGAGACGGAGAAAGAGGAAGCCACTGCTTCAAACACACTCTTGGCCCAAGCCCTCGTTCCAGCAATCGCAGCTTCAGCTTCAGAGACCCACGCTCATGGAAGCCTCCCGACTCCGCCAGGGGAGAGCGGAGTTCCAAGAGCTGGTCCAGGTCTGGAGAGGAGAGGGCGCAGCCAGGAAAAGAGGCAATGGTGGTTTGGAACCGTTGTCAAATCCAGTGTGAGGATGAGAGGTTGCAACAGCCACTGAAGCAGAGTCCCCACCCTGCAGCAACCTTCCTAATCAGCACCGGGAGGCAAGGTGGAGCCAGAGCAGCCAGTACACAGCCCACCACACTCAGCTCTATGCCTGCCTTGAGGCTGTGGCCTCCTGCCTCTCCACTGTGTGGGCGGCTGCCAGTGGGGAGCGGTGGGGTGCATCGGCAGTGACATCAGAGCCACAGCAACTCCCAGAGATCCAGCCAAGGAACAAACGGGAACTGGAGCACCACAGCAAGAGAGAGCTGCAGATGGAGGTGGATCACATGGCCCCACGCCCTTCTCACTCCAACATCAAGCAGGAAGCACGAACTGAGTTACTGGGCTTCAGCTCCCATCCTGAACACCCTCTGTGAGCACCTTGAGTCTCGGCAGCCTGCGCAATCACCACCTGTTCCTGACAGCAATGGGACGAGTCCACAGGCTTCAGGACTCACCCCAAGCTACTAATATGAGCAACAAGAGTGTCTCCATACTGCTTGCATATATGAACCTTGTATGAACCCATGGCGACCAGGTAGGCAGCAGAGAGAGAACCTCCCGGAGGAATGCCACTCAGACATAGCAGTGTGGCAACATGTGAAGGACAGAGAGGAAAGAGGTGGATATCCTGAACTCGAGAGGGATCTGAAATGGGAACTGAAATCCTTGGAAAGACTAAGCAAAACCTCCTCTGCAGGAGGGGATTGGAGATCTGCCATGGTGCAGTGGGAGGGAGACAAGATGGAGAGGGAGGAGGTCGCCGCTCCAAGCACACCCTTGGCCCACACCCTCGTTTCGGCATTCGCAGCTTCAGCTGCAGAGACCCATTGCCCAGCTGCAAGGGGTGGAGAACGGTAATGCTGGAAATCAGGAGGAGGAGGGAGGAGAAGAAAGGGCCTTTGGCATCAAGGCAACAGGACAGAGCCAAAAGGGTCACAGAGGGTGCCCCGATGGGGGCACATGCCCCGTGGCTGCTCCGCTGTGGGCCCCGCGACACCGCAGTGGGCCCCGCGGCTACTCCACTGTGGGCCCCGTGGCTGCTCCACTGTGGGCCCCGTGGCTGCTCTGCTGCTGCTCCGCAGTGGGCCCAGTGGCTGCTCCCCTGAGGGCCCCGCTCAGGGCACCTCATGGAGTGGACCCGCCCCCACCCAAAGCACGACAACAGGGTGGAGCCAGGTGGTCCGCTGTGAGCATAGGTGTTTTTCCATCTCCAACCATGGCAGTCTGTATACACCCATGTATGTTATAGTATAGTCTGAGGCAGCTATATCTCTTCCCAAGGTGAGAGTCCAAGGATATAGATAAACCCAGGAGTACAGTTATTATCACAGGGAAGATGACTCATTGAGTGGTAGGGCAACGGAGATGAGGGAGGAGAAAAATTGAATGATCAAATGGGCCGTCATCTGTGTAACTGAGTAACAAAGGTGAAGGTAACATTATGTAGGACAGCATCCAGAGCTAATTCCCTTCTATGTTCTCTATAATTTTGTATTTCCTCAATCGGTTTTGTATTAACAGAAGTGAAGATAACTTTATATTATACAGCATCCAGTGCTAATTCCCTACTATCTTCTCTATAATTTGGTATTTCCTTTAATGTTTTTGTGTTAACTAATGTGAAGATAACTATGTAATACAACATCCAGTGATAATTCCCTACTATATTCTGTATAACTTTGTATTTTCTGTATTGTTTATGGCTTATTCTGGTTCATATGTCTCCATTCTTTTGTCTTTAAAATAAAATTTAAAAAAAAGGAAAATTGGTGATAAAGGTGTTTAGGGAAGAGGTATGTGGCTAGATCCCTCCATTTGGATCAAGGTGCAAGGATATGTGTGTCCAGTGTAGATGGTCATCAAAAGGAAACATAGCAGAAAAGGACTTTAATAATCAAATGGACAAGATGACACTTGCTGTTGGTAGCAGTCACCCTCTTCCCTTAGTCACTCCTGTCTTTGCCCAATGAAATCAGAAAAGGCTGGCCCTGGTGGCAGGGACAGAAGTTGTGCATGGGCTCAGCAACGCAGGCTCCCTCTCACCAAGGCTGACGTGGCTACGACCCTTCTGAGTGCCCAGTCTGGCAGCCGCAGAGAACAACGCTGAGTCCCCATGTGGCACAGTTCCTGGGGTAACCACCCAGCAACTTGGGGGCAGCTTGATTACAGTGGATAATTTCCACTGTGGGAGGGCCTGTGCTTTGTCCTTACTGGGACAGGCACTTACTCTGGGTATGGATTTGTGTTTCCTGGAGGTAATGCTTCTGCCAAAACTACCACCATGATATTCCATGCAACATTGCTTCTGACCGAGGAATCCACTTCAGGGCCAAAGAAGTGAGGCCCTGGGCGAAGCTCATGTGGCTCACTGGTCTTACCTTGTTCCCCAGCATCTGGAAATAGCTGGATTGATACAGGGGTAAAATGGCCTTTGACAATGCAGTTTTTGGGGGGCGTCTTTTTGAGACAGGGTCTCACTATGCAGTTCAGGCTGGACTTGAGCTCACTTTGTAGCCCAGGCTTGTCTCGAACTTGCAGAGATTCTCCTGCCTCTGCCTCCCGAGTACTGGGATTACAGACATGTGCCACCATGCCCGGTATTGACAATGTAATTATAGCTCCAGCTAGCTCATGATACCTTGTAGGGCGGGGGCAAGGTTCTGTGCAAGGCTGTATATGCTCTAAATAAACTTCCATTATAAGGTAGTCTTATTCCCATGGCCAGCATTCATGGTTCCCGAAACCAAAAGGTGGGAATAGGAATGGTAGCATGCACCATTACCTCTACGGACCCGCTAGCAAAGCGCTTGCCATGTGTGTCCATGCCCTAATGCTTTGCTGGTCTGAAAGTCTTACTTCTAGAGTGAGGGAAGGCTTCTACCAGGAGACAAAGCAATGATTGCATCAAACTGAGAGTTAAGATTTCTCCCTGGCCACTTTGGGTTCTCTTGATCTGCAGCAGAAGGCTGAGGAAGGAGTTCTGGTGTTGGCTGGTGTGATTGACCCAGCCTGCCGAGGGAAAGCGGCACCACTGCTCCACGGGGGAAGGAAGGAAGAGCATGTCTGGGCGGCAGAGTGTCTCCTGGTATTACCATGCCCTGTTCTTCAGGTCAGTGGGAAAATGCCACAACCCAATCCAGGCAGAATGACAAGCAAGCCAGACCTTCAGGATGTAGGCGAACCTGCAGGTAAGCAGACAGGAGCTGCTGAGGGGCCTCTGAGGGCCAAGGGACTCCAGAAAGGCTAAGAAAAGAAGATTGTTATACATGCCAGCTACGACACTGGGGCCAGTTATAGAAATGAGCACTGTACTTGTCATGAATGTTTCTTTCCTTTTTTTTTTTTTTTGTTGGTCTTTTTGAGATAGGGTCTCGCTATGCAGTTCAGGCTGGCCTTGAGCTCACTTTTGCTCGAACTCACAAGGATCCTCCTGCCTCAGCCTCCCGAGTGCTCGGATTACAGGCGTGCACCTCCATGCCAGGCTGTTTCCTATTTTGATAAGACTGTGTTTGTACACATATCCATTTATATTAAACAGATTTTTAGTTTCTTTCTTTGTATTCCTATGCCTGTTACGTAACATAACACAGGTTGACTTAATATCAGTATTTAAGTACTATTAAATCTGCATTGTGGTGTTAAATTATGAGATGTCAGCAGAGGAATAAGCATCCCCTAAAATAGAAGACGCTTTGGGTTCTACCCTGGGGAGGGAATTAGTGTGCCTTCTGTTGCTTACAGGATGGTTGTGTCACATTAGCTGAAATTACAGACCTGTTATTGTCTTTACTTGGAGATTAGGTATGAATTAAGGAGAGGCTTTTGGATGGCAACTTGACAAGGAAGAGACTCGTAATGGTTACACTTGTGACACCTCGGAGAGTAGTAAAGCACGCTTCTGCGTGTCTGTGTGGGTTATGGGGGCATCACCTTGGGACTGTATCTGGCCCCTGGCCCCTTCCCCTCCGGCTCTTCCCCTGCTCTCTGCTTCCTAGATGCGAGGAGGGGAGCACCTTTCCTCTGCCACCCTCTTTCGCCATGACGTTCCTGCCTCGGAGTCAACTGACCTGTCCCGACCCGCGGGTAGTCAACGAAGGCCCTAGAGGGGGAGTGGGATGGAAAAGAGACAAGGAACACAAGAAATGGAGACAAGACAGGAGTCTGATCAAGTCTCGTTTATTGAGCGGAAAGCTTGGGCTTATATACATGCGGGAATGGGGATTGACGTCAGTAGGTAACTAGGCAACGGAGGGAGGCCCAGACATCACGCGAGGGTGGTCAGAGCATCAGGCGATATTACGTAATTAACAGGAAATTGACCATATATAGAAGTCACAGGAAACTAACCATACATGGAAACTACAGGAAACTGACCATATATGGAAAGTGGAACTTAACTCTCAAGATGGCTGGTAGTTTACAAAATGGATGCCGACCGCAGGTCTCTCAGCGGTCTCCCACACTGACCATGGACTAAAACTTCCGACACCATAACCCTAAATAACCCTGTCCTGTAAGTCGCAGGTGTGAGGCTTTTTGGTCCCAGCAGCAGAAAGGTGACCAACATACAGGTATCCATCCCTGCTGTTCTAGTCTCAGCCACTGGTTAATCTCTAACACAGAGGAGGTGCTGAGGCCACCCAGTTGTTCCTAAACTCCCAGCCCACAGAACCCTGATAAAGTGGTTGCTGCTGTTTTAAATCACCAGCTTTTAGGATTTGTCGATAAGTAAATGACTTGCCCAAGGCTTCTAAGTGGTGGACCCGAGTTGCGAACTGTCAGTTTGGTGAACCACAAGACAACGCCTAAATACAGGAAGACAGGAAAAAAAAAAAAAAGAAGAAAGAAAATGTAAACCGGGCATGGTGGTGCACGCCTGTAATCCCAGCACACGGGAGGCTGAGGCAGGAGGATCACTATGAGTTCGAGACCAGCCTGGGTTAAAAGCTGACCTCAAGGCCAGCCTGAATTGAAGAGCAAGACCCTGTCTCAAAAAGGCAAAAAAGAAAAAAAACATAAAGCATGAAGACACTTCTTTTTGAGATGATTTCCACTATTTTCCTGTCTGAGGCCATTTTGTGCAACTGTAACAAAATACCTGCTGCTGGGTAGTTGGTAAAGAGCAGAGCTCCCCGCAGTTCTGCAGGCGGGAAGTCCAGGACAGAAGCACCCAGGGGTTTGGCTATCTGGTGAGCGTGGATTTCTGCTTTCAAGATGGCGCTTTGGTGTATCCTCACAGTGGGTTAGGGCAGAAGAGACAGAAAGAGGAATAAAAGCCAACTCTCTCTAGCAGGCCCTTGTCTGGGGGCGTTAATCTACCTACATGCCTCCTCAAAGGCCCCCAGTCTCAGCACTGCACTGAGGATTAATTTTGCAACACACCCTTCTTTGGGGGACACATTCTGACCGTGGCACTTAAAGAGGGGAACTGATCACTGAGTTATAACTCAGTCATGATATGAAAGTGACCATGTTTGTAACTAGAATTTATTTATTTATTTATTTATTTAATTTTAAAGACAAAAGAATGGAGACATATGAACCAGAATAAGCCATAAAAAATACCGAAAATACAAAATTATACAGATTATAGTAGGGAATTAGCACTGGATGCTGTATTACATAATGTTGTCTTCACATTAGTTAACACATAAACATTAAAGGAAATACCAAATTATAGAGAAGATAGTAGGGAATTAGCACTGGATGCTGTATAATATAAAGTTATCTTCACTTATGTTAATACAAAAACGATTGAGGAAATACAAAATTATAGAGAACATAGAAGGGAATTAGCTCTGGATGCTGTCCTACATAATGTTACCTTCACCTTTGTTACTCAGTTACACAGATGATGGCCCATTTGATCATTCAATTTTCTCCTTCCTCATCTCCATTGCCCTACCACTCAATCAGTCATCTTCCCTGTGATAATAACTGTACTCCTGGGTTTATCTATACTCCTGGACTCTCGCCTTGGGAAGAGGTATAGCTGCCTCAGACTGTACTATAGCATACATGGGTGTATACAAACTGCCATGGTTGGAGGTGGAAAAGCACATATGCTCACAGCGGACCGCCCGGCTCCGTCCCGTCACCATGCTATGGGTGGGGGCGGGTCCAGTCCATGGGGCGCCTTCAGCTTGGCCCTCAGCGGAGCAGCCGCGGGGCCCACAGCGGAGCAGCCGCAGGGCACGCGCCCCTGTCAGGGTGCCCTCGGTGACCCGTTCGGCTTTGTCCTGTTGCCTTGATGCCAGAGGCCCTTTCTTCTCCTCCTCCCTCCTCCTGATCTCCAGTATTACCGTTCCCCACCCCTTGCAGCTGGGCATTGGACGAACTTATGATGCTTGTTATAAGGGCTTGAAATCTTCTCACTGTGTTAGTTCAGGATATGAACTGAGTTTAAAGATTAGTTCTAGAATAGAGTTGGAGGATTTTCTCAGGTCTGCTATATAGAGTATGTTGTTGTTTTTCAGACTGCCAGTCTGCTGCTTTTCACCTAATTTGTTGCTATGGGTTCATGCAAGGTTCATATGTGCAAGCTGTAAGGAGACCCTCTTGGTGCTCACATTAATAGTTATTTGTTTCTTTCTAATGAATTGACCATTACATTTCTAAAGTTCTGAAATGGCCAACAGACCATAGAAAGATACCACTTTAGGCTCCTGCTTGAAACCAACAGCTACAGAAAACTGCTGGCCTTGATTCAGGGCCATTGTAACTAGAATTTAATGAGGCCTGGGATATTTAATTTACAAAGCAAAGCCAGACTTTTTCTTTCAAAAAATATGTCTGACTTCTTTCTAATATAAGTCAAAAGTGCCTTTCAAAGACTCAATCTGGAGGGAAGGTGCTGGTTGAAATGAAGATTTGAAGCTACACAAGATGGTGTGTGCTTGTAATCTCAGCTACTAAAGAGGCTGAGGCAGGAGGACCTCAATTTCCAGGTCAGTCTAGGCAACATAATGAGATCCTATCTTAAAAAAATTTTTTTTAGCTCAATGTGGTAGCATTCACTTGTAATTCCAGCACTAGGGAGGCTGAGGCAGGAGGATCCTTGTGAGTTTGAGACCAGCCTGGGCTATAAAGTGAGCTCAAGGCCAGCCTGAACTGCATAGCAAGACCTTGTCTCAAAAACACCAAAATTTTTTTTGTTTTTCCAGGTCTCATTATAAGGAACATCTAGAGGGCTTTGCTAAAAATAGTTTTTCTAGGCATCTATCTTTTCTGGTTAGAATCAGGCAGTAATCCCAGGAATCTGCCTTTTAAATTAGTTGTTAAATGTTCAAAGTAATGACATAGATTTATGTATTTCACAGAGTTACTGGCATATAAATCAGTTAAATTTTGGGTAGCATTTCCCCAATATGATAATTTTAATTTTTCAAACAGCAGTTTATTTTAAGCCATTGCTTCTGGAAGGATTTAGTCTCACCCAGGACTGTGTTTCACCCGCAGAGATAAAGATTAAGGTAACAGTAATTAGTATTTATTGAATGCTTCTGTGTGTCACACACTGCATGTCTAATCCTCTTCAAAGCCCCTGAGGCAAGTACTGAGCCAGCCCAGTTCATGTGTGAAGATTCCAAGGCAGGGGGAGGCTCATCTCTTGCCTGACATACAGCTAAGAAAATGTGGCTCGGGGATTCCAACCCATGTCCTTACGGAGCACAACATCACCTCTCGATGCTTCGGTCCAGTTCCTTGGCTGCTCAGGAGCCACCCTCATTCAGTGTGTTTCTGTGAAGTGTGTCTCTTTTATAGAAGAAGTGATTTTCCTTGTGCTGTGCGTGAGTCCTTGGTGATTTCAAGGCATACCTTGGCTCAAAAATACTTGCTGTGCCATCAAGACTAATTAAATCTGCAAGAACCCTAACTAAATTGCAAAACAAGGTACAGCCTTTTGTTGATGAGTTTGGAAGAATTTATTCTTGGGCTTCCTGGGGACTTGTTGAGGAGTCGCCTGGCATATCTTGGGAATTCTCCAGGGAGTTTTAAAATAAACAAAATGATCAACACCCATAGGGGTTCTATTTGAGGATAACTGCTTTTAAGACATGGTCCCACCAGGAATGCAGCACCTTGGCAGGAGTTTATTACACATTTTATTTTATTTATTTATTTACTTTTGAAACAGGGTCTCAGTATGTAGTTCAGGCTGGCCTTGAACTCATGGTGATGATCCTCCTGCCTCAGCCTCCCCAAATGCTGGGATTACAGGCAGGGGGCCACCACACCCAGCTATATCTTTTTTTTTTTTTTTGGTGGTACCGGTACCGTAGATTGAACTCAGGACCTTGCACTTACCAGACAGGTGCTTATTCCACTGAGCTATATCCCCAGCTCCCAGCTACACATTTTAAACAGAAAGCATGGTTGTTGATGGACTCAAGCATGTTTCTGTTCTATAAAGTGAATAAAATGTGTGCAAGAAAACATAGGGTGTAGTGTGCAGGTAAAGCTGGGCATGGCCGGTATTTAGCTTTTCTGCTGCCTGCAGTGGACCTTGGCAAACTAACACTCCTCTTGTTGTGGCTTGTGTCTAATGTCCCCCAGAGCCTCATGCAGTCATAGGCGGAGCTTCTTCAGAGGTGGCTGGATCTAGCGTTTGAGACACTGGGATTGATTCATGGTGCAGTGCCAGGCTCAAGGGCACTAGGATTAAAGTGTGAGTGTTCCCCCCCCTTAGTAAGATAAGATCCAAGGGGCAGAAAGATGCTGTTAAGGTCCCTTGCTTGCTTTTGTTGTCTTCTGCTTGCCATGAACCAGTCCTACTCTGCGATGCTCCTCTGCCAAGCCACCCTGCCTTGGAGCCAGCTAGGAGTATAAACTGAAACCTCTACAAACCGTGAGTTAAATAAACCTTTCCCCCTTTTGCTTTGGATGTTGGGTGTTTTGTCTCAGCAATGAGAGAAAATTAACTAAGATACCTCTTTATGGGCCTCAGATGAGCTTCTAGAAAAATCTTGGAAATCCACTGGGAGGGAAGCCTCTAAGGTCAGGGTTTGGAACGGTCACACAGGAGACTGGGTATTGGAGGGTACCAGAGAACACAGACATTTAGTTTATCCAAAGATGAAAAAGTGATCTAGGAACAGCCATTAAGGCCTGGGAGATTCCCAGCCTGTCTCCCGGTGTCTCCATGAGGAGAACAGCTGCAGGCAAGGCAGGGCTCCAGAGAGAGAGGGGTTTGTTGAGTGAAAAAAAAGAAAGGGGAGTGTTTTCATTACTCTTGTTCCATAAACTATAGCCCCGTGGCTTTAGAGGCTTAAAACGACCATCTTATTTCTTTTCAGGGTTCTGGCAGTTGATTGGATTCAGTAGGAGTCGTCACGAGGAGTCTCTCATGCTGTTGTGTTGTGACTAGAGCTCGGGTCCCCTCTCAGCCTTCCTCAGTGTCCTGTCTGGTGAGTGCTGCTGGCTGTCGCTGAGACCCGAGTGGGGGCTGTTTAAGCAGAAGATCTGAGTGCAGCCTCTTTGTGGGGCACAGGTCTCTCGAGGCATGGCGGCCGGACTCAAAGAGCAAGCATCCAAAGAAGGCCGCGAGAAACGGTGTCACCTCTTACGTACACAGCTTTGCCTCTGCCGGCCGCACACCCAGTGCTCACGGCACACTGAGGGAGAGCACGCGGAATGGGAGATCTTCTCGCAGCCCTCTTGGACAAGTTAGCCTGCCCTGGAGGATAGGTACGCAGAGGACACTGGAGTTTAACATTTCAGAAACCCAGACATTCAGGGAGGACAAGGGCCATTCCTGTAGGACGCTTTAGTGGAGTGGAAAGGTCTTCAGTTGGAGACGACACAGGGGAGTTTCATAGTCATCCATAGGGGCACTCACATCTCAGGAAAGCAGAAGGATTTGAGAGAGGTGCAGCCGGGCGTGGGGTCGCGTGCTTGTAATCTCTGTGCTCAGGATACTGAGACAGGAGGATTGCCACAAGTTTGAGACCAGCTTGAGTTACACAGTGAGATCGAGGCCAGCCTGAACTCATGGCAAGATCGTGTCTCAAAAAGTTAAAAGAGAGAAGAGGTGTGGTGATGATAGAGAAGGCAAACAGTATTTGATTGGCTGATTGATCGACTGTCTTTTTTAAGATAGGATCTCTCTATGCAGTTCAGGCTGGCCTTGAGCTCACTTTGTAGCCCAGGATGGTCTCCGACTTACAACTATCCTCCTGCCTCAGCCTCCCAAGTGCTGGGATTACAGGCGTGTGCCACCAGGCCGGCAAGCTTTTGTCTTTTTCTGTGATGCTAAAGAAATGAACCACAGTAGGAAGGATTTCTCTTTTATTTGGGAAGAGACGTTTGCTATAGGCCTGCTATTTGGGGAAAGATACTAATAGCTAATCGTCTTAGTCTCTTTACCCTTGCTGAGACACGGGACGCAGGAGGAGAGAGTTATTTTGGCTCATGGTTCCAGAGTTCCAGTCCACGGCTGCTGGTTCCAGGCAAAAAGAGCAGGGTGTAAGGGCCTGGTGGGAGGACCGCTACTCAAGCCCGGGCCTCCAGGACAACGAGAGAAGGGAGGAGCCAAGAGCAAGAACGCACCCTTCCGGGTCACGCCCCCGGGGACGGCCTCTTACCAGGTCCCGCCTCCTCGCAGCACTCTTAGCTCTGAATTTACTAAACTGCTGAGGAATATGGCGGCCACTGTAATCCAATCACCTTCCGAAAGCCTCGCCTCTGAGCGCTTGAGAATTTTGGGGGACAGTCTAAATGTAAACTGTAACTTTTTTTTTGTAGTGGGGTTTCATTATGCAGTTCAGGCTGGCCTTGATCTCTCAGCAATCCTCCAGCCTCAGCCTCCCGATTGCTGGGATTACAGGCACGCACCACCATGCCCGGCTTTTAAAATTTATTTTATTTTATTTTTGTCTTTAATTATAAAACATATGGAGCATTAGTTCTTGCTTCATAAATTGTTGTCAGGATTTAGGGAGTTAATACTGGAAAGAGACTTAGAACAGGATGGAAGGGCTGTGAGCTCCCATAGGGAAGTCAAGGGCTCTGGGAGCAGCGCTGAAGCTGGTCTCATTCATTCCAATAATTCTGAAGCATTTATTGTGTTTCTAGGCACTGCGGCAACAATAGAGAACAAGTTACACCCAGTTACTGCCCTCAGGGACTTCACAGTTGGTTAAAACAGATGCCAAGCAACCAACTACAATGTATAAGATCCTCTATGTACATAGGTAAAAGTTTAATAGCTTGATGAGGTATAACTCACCTACCATAAAATTCACCCTTTTAAGGTGTCCACCTCAGTGATCACACTATGGGAATAGCCATGCATCTACGGTCACTATCCAATTCCAGAACACTTCACCAGCCTGAAAAGAAACTCTGCCTCTGCTAGCATCCGCTCGCCCTTCTCCCCCTCCCCGTTCCTCCATAGCCACTAATTTTTCTTTCTACAGAGATTTGCCCCTCTGGACACTTCACAAGTCTGAAATTACACAATGTGTGGCCTTTTATGTCAGAGCCTGTCCTCTTTTACTGAGCATAATGTTTTTCAAGATGCATCCATACTGGCCGGGCATGGTGGTGCACACCTGTAATCCCAGCACTCAGGAGGATGAGGCAGGAGGAGCCTTGTGAGTTTGAGACCAGCCTGGGCTAGAAAGTGAACTCAAGGCCAGACTGAACTGCATAGCAAGACACTGTCTCAAAAAGACAAAAAAAAAAAAATTCACCCATACTGAAGCACATATCAGTATTTCAGCCCTCTTCAGGGCTGAATAATACTCTGTTGTATGCACATGCATTTTGTTTATGCATTTATCAACTGGTGGGCATATTCGGCTATTAGGAATAACGCTGTCATGGACATTTATGTACAAGTTTTTTGGTGGGGCATATGTTTTCAGTATTTTTGGTGTACACCCAGGAGCAGAATTATAGATCACTCGGTAGTTCTACGTTCAACCTATTGAGGAACTGCCAGACTGCTTTTCTAAGGAACACACCATTTTCCTTTACCAGTAGCAACGCCTGAGGCTTTCATCCGGGCACAAATTTTAACATCCACACCCTTGGGGCGGCTCAAAGGGACCTCTCAGGACCGCACCCACCAACCACAGGCCATAGCTGTTGCTTAGCGCTCCGGGGCCTTCACGCGTTTGGAAGGTGGCTGGGCTATGGGGTGCTGTGGCTGACTGGCTTCTGCGATGCAGAGCCCGGCCGGGGGAGGCAGGTTGCCAGGGTGTGACCTGGAGGGGCGCATCTCCCTCCCTGACTCTCCTTTCTCTCCCTGCTCCTGGCCGCCGTGACGTGAGCAGCGTTCTTCCGCCGGGCCCCTCTGCCGTGCTGCTTCTGCCTTGAAGTGAGCAGACCAGGGCCTGAGATCAGAGCCCAAGTCCGCCTCTCCGGCCCGAGCTGTGGGTCACAGGCGCTGTCTCTGTGCTGGGAAAGAGACTAACACAGCCAGCTTTACCTGTCTGTCACAGAGGAGCTTCTGCACAGTGACAAAGGTTCTACCGTGAGAGCCCTGAGCAGGAACAACCTTGCGCTGCTCCCCCTAGAACACGAGCTGTGGAGGGAAGGGTTTGTCCCTCTAACCCCTGAAACTGTGCTCGGCGTAGAGTAGATGCTGGATAAGTCTTTGTGGATTAAATGAATGATTTAGCCTCTTCTTTCTTTCTTTTTTTTTTTTTTTTTTGGCCTTTTTTGAGACAGGGTCTCGTGGTGCAGTTCAAGCTTGACTTGAGTTTACTTTGTAGCCCAGACTGGTCTCGAACTTGAAAAGATCCTCCTGCCTCAGCCTCCCGAGTGCTGGGATGACAGGCGTGCACCACCATGCCTGGCTCTTTTTTTCTTTTTGTGGTGCTGGGCATGACACAGGTGCATGCTAGGCAGGTGCTTTCCCCTGAGTTATCACCCAACCCTGGCCTCTGCTTCTTACCCTAGCTAACCCTTCCGGCTTCTGGGAACAGCACCTTCTTGTTCCTTGGGTGGGCTGCTCCTTGGAAGGATCTAACCTGTGGCTCTGTGTGGGCTGCCATCCTAACATCCCTCTCTCCAGCTACTAGGACCTCCACTGGCCGTGCTGTAGAGATTCCTTACCAGCACTTTTTATGGTGGAATTAAGGGATGTATCCAAAAACGGCATTTTAACGAGTTTAGTTTAGATCCAGTTGGCTTATGTTGGCATTTTGTTGCTGGGACAAAATACCTGAGATAATCTGCTTAAAGGAAAAAAGGGTTTTCAAAAATTTTTATTGTTTTTTGGGGGACAGGGTCTCACTATGCAGTTCAGGCTGGACTTGAACTCACCATATAGCCCAGGCTGGCCTTAAAGTCATGGCTACCCTTCTGTCTCAGCCTCCCAACTACTGAGATTACAGCTGTGTGCCAATACACCCGACTTGATATTTGTTTTAGCTTACATGTTTGGAGGTCTCTGTCCACCATTGGTTGGCTCTATTGTGTTTAGAATATCACAGTGAAGAATGTGAGTTTAAGAAGCATGGATGCTGGGCTGGGGATATAGCTCAGTGGCATTAACACCTGCCTGGCAAGTGCAAAGTCCTGAGTTCAATTCCCGGTACCAAAGAGCGGAAAAAAAAAGAAGCACAGATGCTTACTTCATGGTAGCTGGGAAACAAAAAGAAGGAGAAAGGGAGAGAGGGGTCAGCATTCCAACATCCTCTTCAAGGGCACACCACCAGTGCCCTAACTTCCTTCCTGTAGACCCTAACTCCTAAAGGTTCTGTTACCAGGGTTTGGGGGATGCTCTATGAGGTCTTTCCAGTGATTCTTTCTAGGTGCTTGTTGTCCTGAGCAAAGAACTGGTCCAAAGGTAACAAGGTTTTACATTTACTAAAGGTAAGAAAAGAAATATGTTCTGCAGAGTGAAAGTAGGCCACTGAGAAAGGGAGAGACAGTGGCCACAAGGTTAATGGTCAATATTTCTTTTGTCTTCCAAGCCTCAGGCTGACATCAGAGGGAGGCCGTCCTATCAAAAACCTGCTTCATCTTGCCGCATAATTGAAGATTGCATATTCTGCTTAGTTCCAGGGTCAGGGTTTTAGCACATGTGTCCTAGATCTCTGATTGGCTGGTAAGGACCATTTGCCTAGTCAGCTAGCCATGCCCTAATCTCCTGCCTCAGTTTCACTACCATCCAATGACACCACAGGCTGACAACCAAGCCTTTAGCACATGGGCCTTTGGGGGCACATTTAAGAACCAACCCAAAGCACGATTTTTATTAGTGATTCATGAATTGGGCAACATTTCATGTGAAGATTTAGAAAAGGTACTCCGTTGGGAATGGCTGGACAGCTGGTTTTTATAAAGTAGTTTGACCAGCAATAAGAATAGAACATAACAGAAAAAGCAGATTGGGAGCCGGGCGTGGTGATGCACACTTGTAGTCACGACACTGGGGAGGCTGAGGCAGGAGGATTGCTGCAAGTTCGAGGCCAGCCTGGGCTACAAAGTGAGTTCAAGTCCAGACTGAACTGCACAGCAAGACCCTGTCTCAAAAAGCCAAAAAAAAAAAAAAGAGCAGATTGGTAAATAGATTACTTTCCTTATAAGAGTTAAAGCTGAGGGGACTTCTTTATCACGTAGGCCTGTTTGGAAATTTGGCTACCGTTACTCTCCGATTTCTTAGGTTGGATGAACAGCTTAACTTATGTTTGATGCCATGGAAGACGGATTCCATTTTGATTTGGTCTGCTGGGGCCTAGTGCAGAAGCTCAGCACAAAGCAATGACCTATACATTCTATTAACAGATAACAGGCAGTCATTTTGTGTTCTCCAGTGGTAGAAAATGGTGATATGCATTGGCAGACCTACTGGAAGCCACTTTTCTTTCTGAATGCAAAGAGAAAAACTGGCCAGAAAGAATGAAATCAACACTTTAAGAGTTGGAAAATGAGACAGAGAGAGAGAATGAGAAAGCAGAAATCTGGTGAGCAGGATTCGTGTCACCAGTCCTGATTGTGGAAGTGGGGGGTAGGTGAGGCTTCTAGGAAAAGAGAGAGCTGAGATGTGAAAAAGTCAGAGTTTGTGTGAAAACTCCAACGTGTATGAGGAATTTAATGCATTCTGTTTTGCTTTTCAGCAAAAAACAACATTAAAGAGGAGAAAGGCAAGCGAGAGTGTGCAAGATGACCAGCAAGTCAAACATCTGCCAAAAGAATGGTAGCAGAGAGTAGAAAGAATGGGGGGGGCCGCGGGTCGGGGGCTCAGTGGGTGTGGCTTCCCAGTGTACTCAGTCCCTTGGGTCCAGCTCCCACCTCTGCACCGAAGGACTTCTTCTAGCTATTAGAAAAGACAACTGATGTGAAGCAGGCAGAAAGACTTGAACCGCATAGCACAACAAGGAAGTTGTGATACGGAAGTACCGTGTGAAAGGGTGTTCAGGTTCATGAATCAGGGACATGAGATTTTACTTTATGTTGTTTCTCTTTGGCTTATTTGTTTTTGGGGGATACGCAATTTTATTTCATTTATTTTTAATTAATTAAGTTTATGGTACCTTTTAAGTATACATAGTGATCACATTCATCATAGGGAATTTGTAACTGTCCATGATATATCTTTTTTTTTTTAATCTTTTTGAGACAGGATTTTGCTATGCAGTTCAGGCTGGCATTGAGCTCACTTTGTAGCCCAGGCTGGTCTCCAACTCACAACGATCCTCCTGCCTCAGCCTCCCGAGTGCTGGGATTACAGGTGTGCGGCACCACGCCTGGCTTACGTGATACATCTTGATTCAATTCTTTTCTCCATTCCCTTCCCCTCCTTTCTATCCCTCTTGCCCTCATTTTATGAAACTTTACAAAAGTTTTGTTTCCAGCAGCCATGAAGGGGCCAGGAATACAGCTCAGTGGTATAAGTGCCTGCCTGGGGAGCACAAGGTCCTGAGTTCGATTCCCAGCACCAAAAACAACAACAACAACAAAAAACAAAACCAGTGGATGTGATGGCAAACACCTGTAATCCCAGCACTTGGGAGGCTGAGGTTGGAGGATTATTGTGAGTTTGAAATCAGCCTGGGCTACAAAGTGAGCTCAAGGCCAGCCTGAACTGTCTCAAAAAAACAAACCCCAAAATCTAAGTTTTAAAGAAAATCCATAAGTAAAAGATTAGGATGTGAACTGCTGAATAATCTTTCTTTACATTTACAAAACCCAGCTAGACTGGTGGCCCTCAGATAACATCAGAATGTATAACATCCATCCTTATACTAGGGCTGTCCACCAACCAACACGAAGCATGTATGTGGCTGCGAGGCTGAACCTGCACAAAAGCAGTGCTTTTTTGGGGGGGGGTGTGGTATTGGGAATCAAATTCAGGACTTTGCACTTGCTAGGCAGATGCTGTGCCACTGAGCTTCCTTTTTTTTTTTTTTGTACTGGGAATTGAACTCAGGACCTTGACTTGGCAGGCAGGCATTTGTGCTGCTGAGCTATATACACAGCCCTGGTATGTTTGTTTAAAGAAAACACAGGAACAACTGTAGCCGCCATTAAGGTCAACGTTCTGGCCCAGTGTGGGGTGGGGTGGGGTGCGATTCAGGGCTATAAGAAGACACATCTTGGGGGCTGGGGATATAGCTCAGTGGAATAAGCGTCTGCCTAGCAAGCGCAGGGTCGTGAGTTCGATCCCCAGTACTGCCAAAAAAAAAAAAAAAGTGATAAGAAGACACATCTCCTGGATGATGAAGACCCCAACCTGCGTGTGGCCTTCCCCATAGTGTTCCATTGGGTCTCTTTCCCTCTCTGTTAAACCTCGTTTACATATTTTAGTTCCCTAAGGTGGTGTTTTCTTTCATTTGTTTGTTTTTTTGGTAGCTTCCTCCTGGTCTTCTTAGGGTGGTCCATGAATAAACCTGATTTCTTTCTCACCAACTCTTGTCTCCTAAGTATTGGCTTTTTAATATATATATATATTTTTTTTTTGCGGTACTGGGGATCGAACTCAGGACCCTGCGCTTGCTAGGCAAGCACTTATTCCACTGAGCTATATCCCCAGCCCCAGTATTGGCTTTTGAGTGGGGAGCAGGAGAAGCCGGAGCTGGTGGGACTCTTCCAGTTATCCTCCACAGGCATGTTCCCCGGAGATCTCTGGCATTTCACATTCCGTGATGGCATCCGCACTTGTGAGCCCCTGGGTTGACAAGAGGAAGTATTTCCTGATACTGTTTCCCGGAGGAATGCATGTGTCACTGAAAGACGTTTACAGAATATTCATAGTAGTTACATTCATTGTAGCTAAAAATGGACAAAATGCCTATCACCAGCAGAATGGTAAATAGAATTGTAGTTACTCATTCATACAACGGACTATGACACGGTAATGAATAATTGCTATGTACGATAACATGCATAAACCCCATAGATACAGTGATGAGTGAAAGGACACAGGTGAGCAGTAGATCTCATTAGCTTTTACTTTTTTTTTTTTTTTTTTTTTTT